>APFE030563374.1:0-47504 GCA_000404065.3 Pinus taeda
AAGGAGCATTACAAGACAAACAGGGAGAATCCACATCCCAAGCTCTTCCAACAACTTCTACTACAGCAGCAACAGCAACAACAGCAGCAACATCAGGAGCAACAGCAGCAACATCAGGAGCAACAGGGGCAGCAGGAACAGCAACAAGCCAACAGGACAACCCATCCATAGAAGATATAACCAAGGCTGTCAAACAAATGGAACTCCAAGCTGATGAGATAAAGAAAGCCAAAGAGAAACTGGCAGAGCTGGAGTCAAAATATGATAAATCTAAGATGACAGTGGCCGAGCAGGGCAGAGAAATAAAGACCCTGAGGGATAGGATAAAGGCCTTGGAAAAGGAGCTAAACCTAGAAAAAGCCTTGGCCGAAATAAAGAGAATTCTATGGGCCAAAATCAACAAGTCTATCACCCAGCAGTGGAAGTCCATAAAGACCATCCATCAGCAAATGGAACTACTAGGCCAAGCTTAGGTAGAGATTGATAGGGCCAAAGCTGTGTTAGGAAACAGGCCAGATCAGGCCAATAGAATGGTAGATTACCTAAACAGGCATGAGGAGGAGGAGTTGGCGGCCATGGGCATTCCGAATAGGACAGAAGCAGTCCTCCTTGCCAAAAAAGTACTCACACTCAGAAGCTATGTGCAGGCAGTGGAGAGGAAATGTTTTGAAATAACAAAAGATGTGGAGGAGTTCAGGGCTAAACTGGTGGAGCTACAGGCAAGAGGCCTGCCCAGTCTGTTGAGTACTCAAGGAAAATTGATTTCCCTGGAACAGTTTACCAACAGAATGATGACATACATGGAGAATCAGATCACTGCATCTGGCAGTTCATCTGAACAAACAGGGCCTCCTTCAGGACAAAATTTGTATGATAAATTGGGAGGCCTATTCTTCATTGAAAATGAAGTCAATCATCTTTTTGAGACTCCTCCCAATTTCTTCAAATACACAGAGGCTGATGAAACCTTAATAAAAATCAGAAGACATCAGATGCCCAAGGAAGATTGGTGGCAATCCATGGTCAAAATTCTGCCACGTTAGCTTCAGTCATTCGGTCGCTAGGAGCCCAGGTCAAATGCAGTTATGAGGCCACATGCTTTTAAAGCAGATAATATGAGTAAGAGCTCAGGTGACTTAGGTCAGAAATCAGTTGTTAAGGATAACATGGAAATGAAGATAGATATTTTCCTCATGCCTCAAGATGACTCTGCTCAAGACACTTATGTGAAATTCAGCATGCAGACAAAGGCTTGTTCCCGTAATTGAATTCATGGTTTGTATAATTTTCGTACGGAAGGATCAAGACTAAATAAAATGTTTGAGAAGGATGGAAGATACAGGACAGCACGAGGATAAAGCAAGCATTTAAGGCACTTAAAGGCAAATTCAGCAGAAGGACCAAGACAGCTAAACAAAAGGACACACAGCCCACAGCCGCACAAACAGGCCACTCAGCAGTCACTTCAAAGCATTCAGCCGACTTCAACCAACTCCATAAAGCTCCAGATGTCAAAATTGCTCTGACAGCAGTTAATAGCTTTTATAGCTCATTAAAGATTGTAATAACTTCTCATCTACTCTCTTTGTCCGAATGTAAGAGATATTTTTCCGCTCAGATGACTCATACCTGAGATATTTTGTAACAAACTTCTATATATTCCCCCTCATTTTGATTAGGAGGGGTTGGACTCCGGATGTAAGAATTCTCTCGATATCTTCTCTGTTATTCTGGTATTGTAAACTTTCAGGTACTTAATACAAAAGACAGTGGGATTTCTTCAAGGATGTTTGTCTCTTGATCTCTTGATGGTGTGTGGCTCAAAGTTGCAGGATTCCTGTGTATTTCATGGCTCAATAAGTTTTCCTCATGGCTCTTTATTTCACCTGTGTTCATTGTTATTTCATATGTTTTCCATGTCTTTCTATACACTTGAAAATCTAGGTAGTAAAGAGAAAGAATAGTCTCAGGATTTAGTCATTGGCTACCCTGAACTCAATCTAAACTATCTTATATGTTTTCTTCTGATACAGTATTTAAAGAGTAATTCTTCGCTGCTACCTTTAATACTATGTCATCACAGTTCACTGTTGTTTTAGGAATTCAAGCAATTGCTCCTAAATAACAAGCCTCTTTGTAATATCCAACTTAAGTAAAGAATTCTTAACTGCTCTTTGCTAGTTGTTGTCACCTCGTTCTCACTATTTACAGTTTGTTTCATGGCATGCACACAGGCCCTCTAGCTTTTCCTCTCACCAAGATCAAGACCTCAAGAGAAAACTGTCCCAGACCCCATTGCCCAATGGATTAAGTTTACTTGTTGATATACTTTAAAGAAATCAGAAGCATCCTCCCAACCAAACACGCAAAAACAACCAAAAACTCATCTCATAACTAGCCTAAAACCTTCACTGAAAGCAGTGACACAACCTTATAGAGAGAGCCCTCTCTGACTGCAGCTAGGCTAGGAGCTGTAGCCCAAAGACTGGTTAGTGGTTACCCCGGCCGTATCCTCTTAGGAGTCAAAGAGGACAACCTGGGTGTTAACACCACCTTTGATAGTGTATTTTCCTATGCTCAGTATTTCTGCCTTTTGTGCTCCTGATGGTGTATTCCGCTGTCCGTCTGCGCGATCCAACAATTGATGTCTATTCCCCATCTTGCTCATTCGCCCGCCATGCAGTCCTATTGCCCCCAATCATTACATGGTCTCGAAGGACAAAGGTAACCTGTTCGCCTGTACCTGATGCCTTTCCTCTCCAACAACCGCTTTCAAGAGACAGAATGGCAGAGAAGGGAAAGGACCAGTCTCGAGTAGATAAACACATTTATCAGTTATGGAACTCCTTCCATATAACACTCCACCTGCTCGAGAAGGACAACAGAGCATCCGAGAAGATCAAATTCATTCGCAGACACAGTCATATTGCAACAGAGACCCATATTAGACAGTTAAAGCGGTTGGTGGTCCATTATGACCCCTCCACGCATAGAATAGCAGAGCATTTTTGTAAAGAAACTCTATATATACCCAGAAAACAGATGTAATCAGGGTTGATGGTTGTTGCTTTGATGTAAGGTTCAACTTCTAGAGACTGTAACTACTTTGATACTTGCAGCATCTGGTCTTCATTTTCAGCTAATACAAGCTTCTTTTGTTGTTAGTTTCTCACTTTCCACTTCTATTCTATTCTAGGTTGTGCCTGTTATGCATTTGTTCATGTGCTCTTGATATTTAGCATTAGAGGTGTTATCATCCGACCTCTCTATTAAAGTCTAGTATGTATCATTAAATGTGTTATGCAAATTTCTATTTATTTAGTGCTAGAGAGCTATCATCCTGTCTGTGCATTAGGAAATAGATTTGCAGACCTTTTTACTAGTTGTAGCCGGCCATCACATGGTCTTGTGCATTTGCTAGTGTGGTTAGTATTCTCCATACTCATCTAATCCTCAAACTGTGAGTAATTGGTGGTCTAAAGCCTTGTAGTCTAGGAGTGTTCACACATGTATGGAGTTAAGCATAGTAGAAGTGGTTATCTGGCTTGAACAAGCATCATTCCTTCCATTCATCCATTTCCAACATTAAGTTGAGTTTTTAATGTTCCCAAGCATCTCTGAGATACAACCTAGGAGAGTTTCTTGGGGTGATAACAGTCCCTTTTATTTTGGTTATGTTGGCTGTAGACTTTGATTTTTAGACCTTTATGCTGCTAGGTTGTTTGGCTTTCATGCTGGATTCCCTGTTTTACATTAACCTTTCACCTGATACTCTTTCATCTGATACACTTTAACCCTACTGACTTGTCAATATCATTTTACCCTGATGTTTCACTTTTTACTGTACATTTATAATTTACTGTGTTTTTACTACAGTAAATCATTAAGTTTTTCCCATCTTTCTTCATCTGTTAATTGGATATTGATCATTTTTCTGTATATTTCATCTGCCTTTGTATATTTGGAAAAAGTGGGATTATTAATAAACAAGTGTTTTACCTCATGCTAGAGGTAAAACAAGTTTTCAAATGTTTGGTACAAGACTTTGCTTGTTGACATGCCCTTCATAGATGAAGTGATCACCTATTCTTTGGCCACTTCCCTGACCTTTTTGTTGTAATCTGCCTGTTTCATTAACTTGTCATTTATAACTAAGGGATTAGGTAATCCCTTTTCCTTCAACAGCTCAATCTTAGCCATGAACCTGTCAACAACTAGCTATATGTTCTGACACTTATCTTCTAGATTCAACATAAAATTCCTCTTGGTGAGGACTATCCTGACTTCCAAAATTGTGCTTGTCCTATCAGGTATCTCGAGCTCTTGCAGTTCATATTTATTCTTGGAGTTGAGGAAGTGGATGATTCTTGCTGCTTCCTTTGGCATATCTCCAAGTTCTATTTTAACCCTTTCAATGACATCAATTGCCTGCTTAATTAAATCAATCTGCTAAAAAATGACCTGGATAGATGGCCAAATATCATTGACAGAGTCAATGATATTGGCCCACAGTTGCTCTTTAGCCTTTCATATTGGCTCAGTCAAGGTCAGTTCTTTATCCAGGCCTTTTATCCTCTCATTCATCCTTGTAGCCTTTTGCTATTCTTACTTATGCATAATCTAGCCAAGTTTGTAATCTGTCTCAAGGCTGCTGACTTTCTCTTTCAATTTTTTCATCTCATTGGTCTGAATGGACATTTCTTCCATTGCTTTAACCAGCCTATTCACTTCTTCACCTGTGGTACCTATTGTTGTTGCTGTTGTTGCTGATGTAGTCAAAGTTGATGCTCGCAATGTAGTGGCCATTAGACTAGTGGGAGCTAATGCTGCTGCCAGAGTGGAAGGTACAGTTGTGGTCACTGTTGGAATGAAAGTTGGAGGAGAACTATCAATACTAACTTGTTTGAGCTGAATCAAGATTTCTATTTCATTTTCCATCTCTTTCAACTGGTCATTGAGTTGTAGCACCAAGTCCATCATCTCTTCATGATTTGTCTAGCTTTCCAAGACTTCTTTTGTTTTTGGGTACTGTAACTGAGGCAGCTTGAGCTGTTTCTTGAGGGTTGCAATATCTTCATTCTTCTTCTTGATTAACTATTCAGCAGCTTTGATGTCCTTTGGTTCATGGCCTAGTTCAATAACCAGGTCCTCCAAGGACTTTATCCTGGTGTCTTTCGCACTGGAGGAGGCCTTTTCCAGTTTGTACTGGGATGTCACATTTTCTAATGAATCTTTCAGTTTGAATGCTGCCATGGCCTTTGTTGTGAGGGTGGAGTAGATCATTTCTCTAGCCTGTTTATGGAATTCTATTTGATCAATGGGATGAACAACCTTGGCCAAGACCTCAAAGTTGGTCTTCTTATAATCTGCTGAGGTTTTGGGCTGTTGTACAGTGGGCTGTAGGAATGATACCTGCATTTTTCCTTCTTTGATGTCAAAGGTTGACATCAATCTGTTCTGGTTTAGTGGTGTTATCTTCAGGTACTTAGCATATGTGTCTACCTTCAACTTTTCTTTCCTCATTTTAATTTCCTTAAATCATTCTTTGATGTCTGTTTCCTTGTCAGCTGGCCTGACAAAGGAAGACACCTCCAAACTCTTCTGTCTCTGTATGATCTGTGTGTTAGAAGTAGATGGCTGTTGTGTTTCTATTGATGCAGCTGTCTCTGTTGTCTGTTTACTTCTCTACCCCATTGCCTCAGTGTCAATTATGTCTTCTGATGCAATTTTTTCCTCCTGTTCAGACACAAGATTCAATTTGGGCCTTTTGCTTAGCTTGAACTTCTCATCAGTGGTCTCCATGGCAGAACTTGATGCTTCCTCCTTGTTTCTTTTAGGATTCTTCTCCTCATTGATAGGGGTCTAAATGACAAGATGTTGGGAATGGAATCCACCCATAGCATGTTTTGGGGCTCAAAGCCCAAGTTTTAGTCAAATGTATTGTAAGACTCCACGAATTACGGGTGCGAAGCACGAAGTATAGGATGAGTCATAGGGTTTTCTGCCCTAAGCATTGTAAAGTAATGTAATGTCATGTTAGCCTACCCATGGTCCGCGGACCATGGGATTGTATAAATAGAGCGAGGCTCTAAGTTGTAAAGAGAGTGAATTGGAGAGATAGATGAATACACATGGTTTGAGCATAGAGTAAGAGTCTAAGTGTATTGGGTCGTAGTAGTAGGAAGAGGCTTCGTAGCTGAGTGCGTAGGGTGGTGTCAAGTTTGTAATTTTGATCGAAGACTAATAAAGTGAAGTTGATTCGAATTTCTGTGTATGTGCTTGCGTATTGCCTTCTTTACATTTATACTGTTTTGTTTATTGCACACACTGATATGATTGCTGGATACACTGTTAAAAATCACTAGTCTTACACAAATAAGTTGACTAATTGGGTAATAACAGATTAAATAGCAAGGAATTGGGGTATAATATGGGTCACGCCACGAGTAGGGCTGTGCAGAAGCAATGACATAGGTTGCGAGGGACTAACAGGTGCGTGTAGCAACATGCGTGCAGGGTCAAACCGCGGACCTCCAGAAGCTCATCAGACATCCCTAGGGTGAGGAAACCTGGTTCTAGCATCCTCCCATACTACTTCGGGTGAGACCTCAGGCCACGCTCCGCAAACTTTTGTCGAAAGGGCTAGTAGTATCGGGATTTGCTTGGCTAAATCACCTTTGAACCTGGGTTAGGCCCATATAAGCCAACAAATGGTTCCGTTGCTAGGATCAGGATCTACATAAGGGATGTATGATGTCGTGCCACTAGAATCCAACAAAGAAAGAAATTGAAGAGCGGTTGGATAAGAAGATTCACAAGTTCACTGTGTAGGAAAATAGAAATCCGCGAGTGACTAAAGAATAGTGGTTGGAGCGCTACTTGTATACAGAAATCCATGAAATTTTCTTTATATCGTTTCCTTCTGAGCTGTATGAGTGGATTGTGAAGCTAGCAGACAGTCAGGGAAGGTGTAGGCTCGAAAAACCAATCGTGTGGACTCTGGAATTAGTGTGCAGACTAGAAGCATTAGGAGATAAGATCGCGCGAGCTGTGGACCATTGGCTCGACCGAATTATAGGAGGATTTATCACTGAGTTCACGGTAGATACGACCGTCAGCTATAGTGAGGCAGAGCGACATTTCCTCAAGGGACCGCGAAGTAAGTATATTAAATATTTGAACACTTGGATTAAGATGCTATTGTGTGAAAAGAGGGTTATGCGAATAAATTAATGTTTGGGACTACATGAAGTGGGAAGATCTATAGAAGTGGAAGTAGTGAAGAATTGGAAACCAGTCCCTTAATTTCTCCTCGCGGGAAAACGAGGAAGAGCTCGTGAAAGTTTCTCCAAGAAGCGCAGCCAGTCTGATAAGGCAGCGCATTCCATGTTTACCACCTCCACCCACACCGCCATCCGTCTCACCCTCCTCACCTCCATCTCCACCCACCCCACCTCCGCCACCACCATAGTTCAGTATGGTGAGTGCGATCAAACTACTGGTATTCAGAGGAGTAGGGAATGAAGATCTGAACCAATTCTGGTTCATGGTAAGAGTAGTATGGGAAGCACAAGGCGTTGCGGATGAGAATATCAAGAAGGCTACGCTGGTAAGCACATTACAGGATCGTGCATTAACATGGCACATCAAGCATTCTAATGACCATCCAAATGCAGGAATCACAGAGATCCAAGCCACGCTGAACAGGGAATTTAGCAGGCCAAAGTCTGAAAAACAATCAATCATTGGGTTTAAGGAGATCACAATGCTACCGGGTGAGACCCCCTGGGATCTGGACCAAAGAGTGAAGGGTATGATTCACGAAGCCAACATGACGTTGACAGATGGACAACACCACGCATGGTTTGTAGCATCACTGACACTGCACTTAAAGACGACGCTGTCACAGCAAAAACTTTCCACTCAGGCCGAAGCTTTAGAAATGGTGATGAGATTGCATGAGAACCCTATACAAGACCCTGGTCTGGGAGTCCAACAAATCCACCCGCAATTTCAAACCTGTTTGAAATAGGACAGGACACCTTGGCTAGAGGCGCGCGAGGGTGTATGGTGCATAAAATGCAAAGGCCAGGGGCATGACAAGGACCACTGTCCAATGTTCGCGAACTACTTGGCAGGAGGAGGGCCGATGCCATTAAGACCTGAGGCACATACATGACTGAGTGTGATGCCTACATTATGGTGCGCGATCTGTCAGATAGGAGGAAAACACACTATGGACAATTGTCATCTATTGCAGAAGTATACGCAGATGCCACAACAATTGTTTTGTAACTTTTGTAGGTCGGTAGGCGATGATGTGCGCAAGGGCAAAATCTACGAACTAATGATGGATCAGACCCCTGCCTACAGGGTGGAGACCGAAACATGATCCCTCAACCCGAATGTAGGAATGGCGCACACTGGATTTTAGGGGCGTGGTCGAGCTCGAGGTGGAATGGGACCAGGAAGGGGTCGTGGACAGTTAATTTGTTATAATTGCAGAGGGCCAGGGCACTATGCCCGTGATTGTACAAACCCGACGAGGAAATCATGTTTGTATTGTACTCAATTTGATCATGAGGCATAAGACTGCCCTACACTGATAGTGAGACTACGTGAAAAAGGGGAACTTTAGCCCCCTCCAACTCAGACTTTACAGATGATGAGGTCTGAACCACACGAAGAAGACCCGAATGTAAACATGATGCTCAGGAGTGATGTGACCACTAGCGATGATAAAGGGAATCAACCATAAGAAAGTGCGTGGGTTTTCAAGGCTCCTACAAAGAAACCAAAATTTGATTTAGAATGTGTGAAGGAAACATTCATGGAAGCTAAGAAGAGCTTTATGGAGGCCTCCATTTCAGGTAGTAAGGATCAGTTAGAACCAAAATGGATCCTTCAATGCTCACTACCTTTCTGGAGACATGCATGAAACTACTATGCAACAACAAGGCAGTAATGGGGCTATAGGAACTTATCACTAGGTGTGTGGGGTCAGGAGAACCGTGCGTGGTCTGGAAACTTGGAAATCATGTATTGCGCATACGAAAGGAAATGAGGTTGACTGCGCAAATCAATGAATATCAAAATGGATTAGGTAATCCTGGATCTAGGATCGGACGTGAATGTTCTACCAAAACAAATATAGGAACGCATGGGCAGACCTGCTCTACAGTGGTCTACTATTCAGTTACGAATGGTGAACCAACAAAAGATCTTTCCCATGGGAAGATTGTAAGGGGTAACAATAGATATTGAAGGTGCGAGCACGCAGGTGGATTTTGAAGTGATAGAGATTATCGATGACAGTAAGCCCTATCCCGCGCTACTAGGAATAGACTGGGCCACCTATTATAGACATATTTGGGCACTGCAACCCCAATCACGTATGTTGATAAAACAAGGGCTCTTAAACCCCTAAAAGTGTTGTTTCATACCCTAAAGGATCATGGTCAACTAATTACATCATTTCCCAGAAGTTCCACCTGAAAAACCACTCAGAACTGGCCAAAACTGGACCATACAGACTACTCCATGCTTAGGCTGCGATGCATACTGGCTGCTACACTGGCCAGGTGTGATGCATACTGAAAGAGCCTTTTGTAGGGTGTGATGGGCGACAGTAGAAAAATGGCAGAGGCAGTTTTCTAAGTGGAAGCCTAGAGAATCTTCTATAAAACTGCTCATATGACACTTGCCTCTTTGAATTCGCCCAAGGATGAGTAAGAGATCAATGAAATCTCCAAGTGGAACTAAGAACTATTAGTGAAATGACACTAATAAAAAACCTAGAAGCTAACTCACCCCTCTGCAAATATCTATAAATGGATCCCTCATCTGAGAGATCTAAAGGCTGGAATTTTGTAATTTGTAAGGAATTGTTGTTGGTTTCTCTTTGAGAAGAAACATTGTATTGTTGGGTGATCTTGCTTTTCATGAGGTGAAGAGGTCTTTCATGCTGGGAGGATGATGCTGGATCAGATAGTTGGGTTGTAATCCTCTCTTCTATTTCTACTATCAATAAAGTTCTTAGAGTTTTCCTCCATATAATCGTGTATTTGTGAATCTTGTTATTTGTAGATGAAATTGTATTGTTGATGTATTTCTGATTTTCAATTGTTTATGATATCATAGATTGAGATGCTTTGATGGTATTTTGTTTCTTTGTCTCTACAGGTATTCTCTAAAGCATGAAAAGTAGGAGAGGAGTGGCAAGCTCTATCAAGGGAGAGAGGAAACAAGCAAGGAGCCAAGCGGAATATACAGGTTGGTCCTCTTTGCTTCTCTCTTATTTATCATACATAAAGGAAATCTTGAAGCGCTTTGAATTGTTTGTTTCTAAGATAGCTATCCGTCTTAGTGGGACTAGTAGATCGAAAAGACACTAGTTTTCCCGGAAACACCACCGATATGAATAAAGTCATAAATCTGAAGAAGTGCAAAATGATCTTTGAGAAAAAGTCACCACGCATGGTAGTACTGCTAGGTCTAGCCGAAGGAGCGCGATACATTGAACCGGCGCGTGACGACGATAGTGATGACAATCTCAATTGTATTTATAAGATAACTACGTGAGAAGAGGATTAGGTGAATCTGACTGTAGATGGAAGGATTTTGTGGGAGCGCGAAAGCTCCTACACCTCGGATTCAGATGAAGAGATAGAACAATAGTAGAATTGGCTGCATGAAGTAACAATGCTTAATTGCAACATGATGGTTAGATCACTGCATTGCATGACAATAAAAGCAAGGGATCTGTCGAAATATGTCGAGTTGACAGCAGTGGATGAATTCCTAAGAAAATTTGAAAGCGCAGTACTAGAACAACAGCGGTTCGATGCCTTGAAGTGGGCACTGCGCGCAATGGCCGCACGATGGTGGGCATGCATCAAGGAAGTTTTGAGGACTAATGTAGATGTAGAAGGATGATGCACCTGCGTTTTGGAAAACCCTAGCTCTGAACGAGAGCCAGTCAGCAGGGGTGGAACAAATTGTGCGCTAACCTTTCCCGATGGGTATAGACATATGCTGTACAACATGAAAAAGCACACACCACCCCTAGAATAGAGAATCGGAACAAACCACAGCAGTAGGAAAGGCGATGCATGCTACCAATTATCCACGACAAAGAATTTGATAGGGTGTGTGAAGTACTGAACAAGGTTCACTAGGAAAGATGCATTGAGTGGGACCTGCACGTACTAGCGATTTGATGGGCCTATAGGTCCATGTGCAAAACCCTGACCATGGAAACAATTCCTAAGGTGCGAAACAGAGTAGAGAGTGTAATTTTTGAAGAGAATGAAAATAGGAATCTACACTTAATAGCTCCCGTAGTTGTGACAGTACGCGAAGACCAGGACGAAGAAATCACACAGCTATGAGAGGTTGAACACATAGAGATTCAAGAAGCCATTCAATGAGGGAACCTTAGACTTCGAGAAATCAAAAAAGACTGGGTATGACTGAGGAAGAAATGCATTTTGATGGACGCTGAGATCAAAAGGCTAGAAAATGAGATCAAGTAAGCATGTATCGTTGATCAACCAAGGATAACAAGAAAAGGTGTGGATGCTCATACCACCGGATTAGAATATTGTCACCAAGAATTTATAACTCTGCTGCCATGGCTACGACCACACCTCACCAAATGCAGTAACTAGGGGATCACACTACATACAGTGGAATGTGTGGTGCTGATTGTAATGAAGACAATTGAGGAGTTTTCGTGGACTATATAGGAAGGTGATTTGAAGTCTTGCATAGGTGATGCGACCACCTGACTAGCCAGAGGAAGCATAGTCTTAGTCCTCCAGGCAGTTGAAAGAGAGCACGGGACTATAAAAGAGTGTATTTGGGAGGTGCATGATGAGGAAGGTGCACGTAGAATCAGCATGTCACAAGGGTCGCGACTGCACATGGGGGGCTACGTTGCCATGTAGGTAGGCTGGGAAGTGATCGTTAGTGTCACTATTCATGATGGGATGTTCGATTTAAGGCAAAAGGAAGTAGGTGGCCAGCATTTAAGACACGAATTAAGGGCAAGATTTGGGGCAATCTGCCGCCAAGAAAGCATTGACGGCCTAGAATTGGGGGGAACGACCGAATTTGAATTCAAAAGGTGCTATAAAACTCTAGGGGCTAGCCACGAGACAACACTTGTTCACTTGAGATTTGAGCAGTTGATTAGAGCACAGAGTTTTGAGCATCGAGCGACTTTTGAGTCCTGAAGTTCGCGAATGACCACAGACAGTTCAAACAGGATGGCGGCTACCAGGAGAGGTTTGGGCTGTGTAGTAGGAACCACCGATGAGGCTACGTAGAACCCCACAGTACATGATGTTCCCGGAGATACTAGGGTCATGCTGGAAATCCTGAAATTTCCTCGGACGCCGAGGCCCAAGAGAGATAAGCAGGCAGCAGGACTAGTTCACATGTCCCCGAGGAATCTGCGGTTCAGTAAACTCTCAATGGAAGAAAAGGGAAAGGCTATCACCATTGAGATAGATGATGAGGAGGAGGACCTACAGGCTCTCATCGATGAGATAGAGGAAGAAGAGGACATGGAAGAAGACATCTAGCCAGTGTGATCTGCAGCAAAATTGCCCGAGTACATCCCTCTGCGGAAAGGGACAACTAAGATACCAAAGGATCTGGATGCCACCAAGAGCGCACTCCATCCCCACTTCTCCTTGATGGAATTGTGTTTGAGGGCTTGCACCTGGGCTACGTGCCCACAATGAAGTTTGAAGATTGTGACCTTGTAGACAGTGAAAAGTTCCTGCACTTAGAGATGGAAAGCCCTCATGAAGCAAAGCATGGAGGGGCCAGGAACAACATTAGAATTGCGAAATGGCTATGTGGTGTGGAGAAGGCCAGATTGCTTCATCTGCTATGGATTCCACACTTTCACCGTGTGCCTATCACTATTTTGGTCATCAGGCAGCTGCTTTGCCTGGTGTACGATGGTTACTTATGGTTGGAGGAGCCTATTCCCATCACGGCTGATCTCATCCATAGAATTTCCTGACTCCCCTGTAAGGGAAAGGACCCCACGGCTATAGCAGGAAAAAGTGGAGATTTGGCACTCGTGGAGGCCATGAGGAAAAAATACAAACTTGAGAAGAAAAATAGGGGTTACATAATCAGGAAAATCAAAGATAAAGGGGTGTGCATAGCCACCCAACTCCTAGCCGGGAAGGTAATGAGAAAATGCCGCGGCGATGAGATACCAGTGCTGGTAGTTGCGTTGGCCGAGCAATGTGAAAAGGGGGTCTAATTCAACTGGGCCGAGTTCCTCTCCGAGTAATTCTTGACCAACTACAAGGAAGCCCAGGAGAAGGGCAAGATCCTCCACTATGCCTGGCTTCTCTTGTCCATTTTGCTAGTAAGAGGAGAACTGCGAGAGGACAGTCAGTTCCCTAGTATTGAACAAGACTTACCAGAGGCTGCAAAGTATGGGTCACTATGGGCTACCAAGGACACGAAGTGGATTCACGAGACAAAATTTTCTGGGTGCTCATGGAGGTGAGCATCTAGATGTGGATCAATAGACGGCCGCACCTGTCCCCCTCAGTGCACAATAGTCTGCAGAGCTTTGCAAACATCAAGGTGGACATGCACAATATTTACGTCAAGGCATGTAAGGATTCGGCGTAGCAATGGACCAAGCTCCCCTTCATCGCCATTGATGATGAAATCTTTTTAGTGTTAGAATCATGGCCTCCTGAGTGGCACGCCCCGGATTTGGTGGAGCTGGATAAGATAGTAGCGCAGAAACAAAACGATGAGGCCAAGTTGCACGTCACAAAGTTGGTCGAGAAGAGGCGCAAAGAAAAAGTGGCTGCAGAGGTAAGGGTTGTCCGAAAGGTAGCAAAGGCAGCTGCAGAGCAAGCAAAGGCCGTCAGAGTAGCAACAATAGTGCAGACAATAGGGACCGCCACAACGCAAGACGAGGAGGGCCAGGACTTGTCTACAAGACAAGAAGCAGAGGACACAAACCTCACAGAAGAAGGCACAGATCTGGGCACAACTTCCACCCAACTGAAAAGGCTACGCATCACAGAGATATCGGGTCCACAGAAAAAGGTCAAGGCCTCCAAATTGGCCATCAACCTGATCACATCAATAGAAAGTGACCTCTATGACATCGAGGACACGGTTCACGAGCTCACCAAGGAAGTGCTCTAGGAAGCCATGTTAGAGTAGCAGATTATGTTGGGGGACCTAAGGGTGCAACTACAGGAACTACAGGTGCAGCCTCCACAGGAAGGAACCATAGCCACTTACGACGCAACAGGCACATCAGCAGCAAAGCAGCTACTATGTGAAAAGATGGCTAACACCTTAGTGCTACTGGAAAGAGCGCTAACAACAGAGAATGAGGACGACAGAGCTGTGGTGGGTAGGATCAAGGGACTTGGCCTTAATTTGGTTGCCCTTCTGCGAGACACACTATACCAACTGCAGGATGGCGTAATAGTAGAGCTTCGCGCTAAGGAGGGCCATGCAGTTCAGGTGATGAGTGAGCAAAAGATCAACATTGAACAACTCAACCTGCAGCATGACGAATTGGTGTCACAGAACCAGCAAATCATGCAGATAGTTGATGAATTGTGCCGGCGAGTCCCAGAATTGTCCATCGCCGCTGACCTACCAACAGAAATTCAGATCCACTGCATGGCAAGTGGAGTCTGAAATGCGTGCGAGGAAACAACACATGTGCAGCTGGAGCTGAATCTCCAGATTGTCGATCTGCGGATGAAGGTGCAACCTTCCACTCCTATAGAAGTTAGAGAGCAGCATGTTAGCGCTATTCAAAAAGTATTGGAGGAAATTGGATGGGCAGTGCAAGACTATACCAGTATGTTGGACCAAGCCTTTGGCATCCTCACATCCTTGCAGGAGGACCCTAACATACAGTGCCTGGAAACAGAGGCGCGCGAGCTTCAGGAGCAGTTTGATAATGTAAGGGGAACTGTGCAAACAGTCATCCTCACTCAACGGCTGGTAAAGACGTAGCAAGCAAGGGCACTGAAAGAGCAGGTGGATGCCGCAAGACAGAAAGAGGCACTTCTCAAAGGGCGCATCCAACCATGGATTGATGAGGCCATCACCATTATGGAAAATATCGAGGGCAAGCTCACACAGATGCAGGGACTCTACACGCTCAGGCAGGCAGTTGATCCTCACAAAGAAGCATCAGAAGAGTGCATGCAGCAGGTCCAACAAATCACAGAACAGTGCATCACAGATGTCCGAGCAGTACGAGACCAGTTGGAGGGGCTCCGTGCCAAGATCGTTGCACCAACAGAGTGACTCGGGATGAGTCACAATGATTTTGTTTGGGGCGTGTTGGGCATGGAATCCCCCCATAGCATGTTTTGGGGCTCAAAGCCGAAGTTTTGGTCAAATGTATTGTAAGACTCTGCGGATTACAGGTGCAGAGCGTGAAGTATAGGATGAGTCATAGGGTTGTCCGCCCTAAGTATTGTAAAGTAATGTAATGTCACGTCGGCCTACCCATGGTTCGCGGACCATGGGATTGTATAAATAGAGTGAGGCTCTAAGTTGTAAAGAGAGTGAATTGGAGAGATAGATGAATATGCATGGTTCAAGCATAGAGTAAGAGTCTAAGTGTATTGGGTTGTAGTAGTAGGAAGAGGCTCTGAAGCTAAGTGTGTAAAGGCCTAGTAGAGTCTGCAGCTGAGTGTGCGGACCCCTACAACTGAATGCGCAGGGCGGTGTCGAGCCTGTAATCTTGATCGAAGAATAATAAAGGGAAGTTGATTCCAAATTCTGTGTATCTGCTTGTGTATTGCCTTCTTTACATTTATACTGTTTTGTTTATTGCGCACACTGATATGATTGCTAGATATGCTGTTAACAATCACTAGTCTTACAAAAATAAGTTGAGTACTCGGGTAATAACAGAATAAATAGCAAGGAACTTGGGTATAATATGGGTCGCGCCCCAACTAGGGCTACACGGAAGCAGCATCATAGGTTGCGAGGGACTAACAGGTGCACGTACCAACATGCATGCAGGGTCAAACCACAAACCTCTAGAAGCTCATCAGACATCCCTAGGGTGTGGAAACCTAGTTCTAGCACCCTCCCATACTACTTCGGGTGAGACCTCAGTCCGCACTCCGCGGACTATTGCCAAAAGGGCCAGTAGTACCAGGATTTGCTTGGCTAAATCACCTCTAAACCTGGGTTAGGCCCATACAAGCCAACACAGGAGGGATGTTCATTGGCTCTCCTAACTCTGGAACCTGCAGGAAAGAGCTCGGGTCATATTGTTTCTCTAAATCAATCATAATGTTCTCCAAACCCCCCACTCTGCTGTCCATGTCAGTCAATGTATTCTCTACACATTCTGACTAATTAGCATACTGTTCAATGTCAGGTCTTGGATAGTGGATGTAAGGTCCCAGCTTGACCTTTTGTCTGAGCTTGTTTATAACCCATGAGGGTCATATTGCCAGATGAAACTATTCTTGAATTTCAATTCCTGGAGCATCTTATCGGCCTTAGGTCTAGCCTCTCTGGTGTTGCAGATGAATGGGCCCATTTGGTTTTTCATCTTAGACTGCGTCTTCTTCCTAGCAGCTAGGAAGTTGAGCTCATCTGCGCTTATGATTTGCCTGAAGTATTCAAGGGAAAATATCCTAATGGGGAGGTATGTAGGCAATTTGTAGAGGGCTAGCTCATAGCCATAGATCCTGATTTTAGTGTGATTCTAGTAGAGGTACTAGTCTCCCACTTTGCTATTCTTAGCTAGTTGCAGTACTCTTTTAATTTCTGGGCTGATTCTAGGCAGAGTCGTAGGAGTCAACATGTTCATGACTGGGTATACAAAAGAGTCTATGAAGTTTTTGTATGAGGTGGAAAACTTGTGGACCAATGGTGTCCAGAACATAACTGATCTTGCCTTTCCCTTAGTGTCGAATTTCTGGATCTTCAAAGGGAATTTATCTGTTTGGTAATAGAGGAACATATGAAACAACATTGAAGAGTATTTGAAAACTCTTTCAGTGGGTAGTCTAGTGAGATTTTCATGCATTCTGTTTGCAATGAACTGGGCATAATCATACATAATGGTAGGAGGCTTTCCTAGAGTGAAAATGGACAAGAAGGCCATGATAATCTCATCAACAAACTCATCTGATGTGAATCCTAAGATGCTTGAGATCATGGTGATTATTCTCCTGCCAGTCTCTGAAAAAATAGTAGCAACATAGGGTGAAATGTCTTTAGGAGTATGGCACTCCTTAATGATGAAATTCTGAAATATTTATTTGATCTTGGGTGGGTCCAATGTGATGTACAGGTCCAACAGGATTGCAATGGACAAAGGAGTCATATTAGGAGTAGACTGGATTTGCAGCATCTGGTTGATGGATTCAGCAGTGATGGTGAATAATATTTCATGGTTTGGTGCCTCAATAGCCCTATGGCTTGGAACATAACAGGCATGGCAAAAATGTATTATGTCTAGGAATGGGTGGACTTCTGGGAATGTATACTTGGGCAAATTGGATTCCCAAAGGTTTATATCATTAGCGTGGTTTAGGAACCTATCCTTGGCCCAACAATGGATTCTCGGAAGATTTCCTGAGGTGACTGTGTCTTTAATTTGAAAATCCCTGTCTGCCAGGGCCAAATGGTCAATGTCTAAATGAGGGGTTGTTACTGGTCTGACATCGAGAGAGGTTGGGGCAGCCATCATTGTAATAAATTATGGAAATTGGACTTATATGGCTATGGGAAGTGAAGTTTTAACAGTTCTGTAACCAGGGCAGGGTATCAGCAGTTTGTAGGTAGGGGTTTTAGTATTTTAGGAATGGAAAACTCTCAATTTAAAGGGAAATTAAGTAAATTCATTCAATTATTTCATTAATTCAGTGTACTTTTTTAAATGAGAGGGTAATTCTTGGTTTCCTTCTTAAATACCTGGAATTGTACGGTCGACGTTGCAAATTGGTTTAAAATTGAGGTCTACAGAGCCTTCTGTGGCTTTAAGGTGTGTAGTGAAGGCATCTCGGAAGGTTATGGTAGTTGGTAGCTAGTCACAGGAGCTCTGAGCATGTTGGTGTGCCTCAGAGGCTTCAACAGTGCAAACAGGCGAAAAAGGCCAAAATGGGGTATGAGGGCTTTTAACAGGGAGCGGTTAGAATTGGCGGGGCAATTATATGAACAATGGTGGTTTTGCTTTATGGCAAGGAGGCGGTATTAGAGGGTATCACACCAATTATGAGGTCTAGTTAGTATTTTTCCGAGGGAACGCGATCTATGTCAGAGGCTGACACGTAGCAAAATGGGCCCTAGCAAAACTGCCCATATCGCGTGCTCTCAGGCTAGTAAAGGTCATGGGATGATCGAGCGTGATATGGGCGAGGGCCATTAGATCTAGGGGTGCATGATCCAACGGTCATTGCGTGGTAAAGTTGCACGGCAAGAGATGGGGGTGGGATTTAGCGAGGCCCATGGTTAATTGCACTTAAGTGTAGTTAACCAATGATTAACTGCGGGTTTATGAAGTAATGTGGGTTTATAAAATATAATGGGTGAAAACGAATTTTCGAGGTTAATAAAGTAATGCGGGGGAGAAATAAAAGTTAGGATAAGAGGTTTAGTGGGTTTTTTGGGGTTTAATATATGTTGGGCAGCAGACCCCCCATAGCAAGTTTCTGGGGCTTAAAGCATGATTTTTGGTCAATATAATGTAAAGACCCCATGAAATGCAGGCGCAGAGCACAAGAGTCTAGGGTTGTTCGCCCTAAAATAATGTAATTTAATGTAAAGTGTGTCGGCCTACCCATGGTCTGTGGACCATGGGATTATATAAATAGAGTGAGGTTCTAAGTGTAAAGGAGAGTCTAAATTTTAAAAAGTAATAGCTAGATGCAAAGGCATGGTTAGAGGATAGAGGTGGATCTGAAGGTATTGGGTCATAGTAGTAGATAGAGGCTTTGCAGCTGAGTGCATAGAGGCCTAGTAAAGCCCATAGCTAAGTGCGTGGGCTGGAGTTGAGTCTATACTGAATTGAACTTGGAAGGCATCATTAATAAAGATAAGTTGGTTTGGCATATTGTGCATCTGGTCCATAGATCTATATTTGAATGTTATGTGTTGATGGTATCTGTTTATTTATATGCGCGCACTTGTATGTATGCTTATGAATGGAAACGTTCTAAGTGATTAATGAACAAACCCTAATTAAGGAAGACTTGGGTAATTAACACTGGTCGCACCGTGGCTGGAGCTGCGTGAAGGTAGTCCCACAAAATGCCAGAAGCTTGCTGGTACGCGTAATCTAGTAAGCGCGAAGGTTGAATCGAGTACCGAGCTCCCATATCAGACATCCCTAGGGTGTGGAAACCTAGTTCTAGCACCCTCCCATACTACTTTAGGTGATACCTCAATCCACGCTCCGTGGACTATTTCCGAAAGGGCCAGTAACACCGGGATTCACTTGGCTAAAACTCACAGCTGAACCTGGGTTAGGTCCCACATAGCCAACAAATGGTTTCGTTGCCGGGACTAGGATCTGCCTAAGGGATGTCTGATGTCATGCCACTAGAACCCAACAAAGAATGAAATTGAAGAATGGTTAGACAAGAAGGTTCACGAGTTCGCGATACAGGAAAACAGAACTCCGCAAGTGTCTGAGAAAAGGTGGCTGGATCGCTATGTGTATACGGAAATCCACGAAATTTTCTTTGCATCCTTTCCTTCTGAACTGTATGAGTGGATCACGAGATTAGTCGACAACCAAGGAAGGTGTAGACTTGACCAACTGATAGTGTGGACTCCAGAATTAGTACGCAGACTAGAGGCATCAGAAGATAAGGTCACATGAGTTGTGGACCATTGGCTCGACTAGATAATAGGGGGATTCATCACTAAGTTTGCAGTAGACATGATCGTGAGCTATAGCAAAGCAGAATGACGTTTTCTCAAGGGATCGCGAGGTAAGTACATTAAGTATTTGAATACCTAGATTAAGATGTTGTTATGTGAAATGCAGGTTATGCGAATACATTAATGTTTGGAACAACGCAAAGAGTGGAAAGATCTACAAAGGTAGTCCCCTAATTTCACCTTCGCGAGAGAGTGAGGAAGAGCTCACTCAGTTCTCTTCGAGAAGCACGGTCAGTTTGATAAGGCAATGCATTTCGCAGTTACCACCTCCACTGACACCACCACCTGCTTCACCTCCCTCACCTCCATCTCCACCCATCCCAACTCCACGAACCCCACAGTTCAGCATGGTGAATGTGATCAAGCTACCCGTATTCAGAGGAGTAGGAAATGAGGATCCAGACTAGTTCTGGTCTGTGGTAAGAGTAATGTGGGAAGCGCAAGGGGTCATGGACGAAAACATTAAGAAGGCTATATTGGTAAGTGCGCTACAGGATCACACATTAACATGGTATATCAAGCACTCTAACGATCACCCAAACGCAGGGATAACAGAGATCCAGAATGCGTTGAACAAAGAATTTAGCTGGCTGAAATCAGAGACATAGTCAATCATCAGGTTTAAAGAGATCACGATGCTCCTAGGAAAGACCCCTTGGGATCTAGATCAACGGCTGAAGAGTACGATTTGCAAGGCTAATATGACGCTCACGGATGTGCATGGTTTATGGCATCCCTAACACCGCACCTGAGGATGGCACTGTCACAACAGAAGCTTTCAACCCAGGTCGAAGCGTTGGAAATGGCGATGAGGCTGCATGAAACCCCAATTCAAGATCCTAGGTTGGGAGTTCAACAAATCCACGCACAACTATAGAATCTCTGCCTAGAAATGCAGAGCTTGATGCAGGATAGGGCACCATGGCCAGAGGTGCGTGATGAAATATGGTGCATAAAATGCAAAGGCCAGGGCCATGAAAAGGACCATTGTCCAGTATTCACGAATTACTTGGCAGGAGGGGGACTAATGCCATTGAGACCAGAAGAACAGGAAGGGTCGAGTGTGACTCCCACATTATGGTGTGCAATCTTTCAGATAGGAGGAAAACACACGACGGACAATTGTCATTTGTTGTAGAAGTATACACAGACTCCCCAACAATTGTTTTGTAATTTCTGTAGATTAGTAGGTCACAACGAGCTCGCTTGTCGCAGCTACAAGCTAATGATGGATTAGACCCCAGCCTATAGGATGTAGACAGAAACGTGAGCCCTCGACCCAACTGCGGGGATGGCGCGTGCTGGATTTCGGGGGCGAGGTCAAGGAGGAATGGGATGAGGAAGGGACTGCAGACAGTTAATTTGTTACAATTACGGAGGACCAGGGCACTACGTCCATGATTAAACCAACCTGACAAGGATATCCTATTCGTACAATGCTTAGTTTGATCATGAAACAATAGATTGTCGATTGTTAATCACATAGATGCACGAAAAAGGGGTGCTCCAGCCTCCTCTGACTCAGAATATCCAAATGATGAGGTCCGAACTATGCGAAGAAGACCCAAATGTGAACATGATGCTCAGAAGCAGTGTGACCATAGGGGAAGATAAGGGGAAGCATCCTGAGGAAGATACATGGGTTCCCAAGGTTCCCACAAAGGAACCTAAGTTTGACTTAGAACGCACAAAGGAGACGTTTATGGAAGCTAAGAAGAGCTTCACGGAAGTCTCCACTTCAGGTAGTAAGGATCAACCAGAGACAGGAATGGATCCTTCCACACTCACTACCTTTTTGGAGATATGCAAGAAACTGTTGCACGACAATAAGGCAGTTAAGTGACTACAAGAGTTGATCACCAGGTGGGCAGGGTTAGGTGAATTGTGCATAGTCTATAAACTGGGAAAGCATGCACTGTGCACCAGGAGGGAAATGAGATTGACGGCGCAGATTGGTGAATACAAAATGGATTAGGTAATCCTAGACCTAGGGTCAGACGCGAATGTGTTACCAAAGCAAACCTGGGAATGCATGGGCAGACCCGCGTTGCAGTGGCCCCCTATTCAATTACGAATGGCAAACCAACAAAAGATTGTGCCCATGGGGAGGTTGCAAGGAGTAACAATTGATATTGAAAGTGTGAGCACACAGACAGACTTTGAAGTGATAGAGATAATCAATGACAGCGATCCTTATCCCACGTTGTTAGGAATAGACTGGGCAACTAATATGAATGGGGTCATCAATCTGAAGGAGAGTGTTATCACCTAAATCCGCCTTAGGCTGAAGGAAGAAAAAATTCAGGGTAACCACAAACTACACTCAATCTGGTAGCTAGCCCTACCAGAACAGGAGAGGGCTCTCTCCGAGTCACGCTCAGTGAATATAGACAATATGGTCTGAGATGACTTACAGTGAATATTGATTTTAGTCTAGTAAATAAATATGGATACAAGAAGCAATTGTTTATGAATGATTGAGTTTCTGGGATGTATGGGACCAATGAACCAGCAATGAGCAGAGAATTTAACACAAAGGCACAGATTACTTCGTGAGGCAAGACAAGCGGAAAGTCTAGCAATTAGTTTTGAAATAACACGAAATGGAAATATTGTTTAGGAGGGTGAAAAGGGCATAAACACATGAATCCTCTTCAACAGAAGAGAAACACATAACGTGAAACTTTCCCACAGGCAGAGCAATAAACATGAATTCTACCTTATCTTACTTAGAAAATTTCACTGGAAATGAATATGAATGAACTGTGAAACATAACGAAATACATATGAAACATAAAGAGAACACATTTTCTACACTCACAACCACATGAATCTCATGAAACAGAGCCGCTGCCTTTCATTAATCCTCTATCAAAATATACAATGAAGAACTGAGTTTCTCTCCCACAGTCTCCCAGAAATTACAACCAACCAACCCTTTGCAAATGGTTTGCATACAATAAATAGATTATGCCATTGGGAAATAGAACGACCAAGAGTAGGGGAGTTTTTCGAATCATTACAAAGTGGAAGTGGAAAGCCAACCATTAGTTACAGGTGCAGCGTTACAAAAAAGACAAATGGCTTGGGTGACTACTCACCTTCCTTTGCCACTTGGATAGAAGCCAACCTTTAGTGGAAATACTTTAAATTTTTCCTTAGGTTCTGAAAAAGTGTAGTGTAAATGACTGGGCTCACTTGGAGAAAGTCGCGAATCGAAATGTCGTGAAGCAGAAGTGATTTTGGCTTTTTTCTCTATATGCGCCGCGCCACTTTGGAGGCTATTTTGAGGTACTTTCTGGAGTCCAAATTGTGCCCAAGTGTGCTTGCTGGAAATCCCTACCTATCTACTTTCCAATCCAAGTAGAATTTCTGAATTTGGTGTTCATTCGCCCCTCCAAAACTTCATTCTCACAAGACTACTTCCTATGTGTCAAAATAGGGGAAGAGAGGTCATTTTTTGAGTGTTTTTGACCTCCTGGGGACTCAAAACTTGCCCAAACTTCTTGTCCATGCACCAGCAGGCATGATTTTTCATGCTAAATCCAAAAATGCAAGCCATTTGTGATTTGGAGCTCCCAATCCTAAGCACCATGGCAGTGGCGCGACGCACAGGGAGAAAAACCCTGTGTTATGCCCAAAAATTTGTCATGTGACCAGAATTTCCCCAAATTTTTTGAAATTTGGGTTAGAGATCCCCTATGAAGTGCTATGCTGGGCCACAAAGGCTTCAGCTGAGATTCGAAGCCGATCTTGCTCCTTTTGCCTCTTTTGCCTTTTTGTCGCTTTGCTCAATTTTGCCTTCAAACTCCTTATCCGAGCCTTTGAACTCATGTTCCGTGCCCTGTAGTGATAAACCATCCACCTCAATATGGTTTTTTCCTTGTCAGCCTTCTCCAGCAGTCTCTCAAGGTGGATGTTGATACGTTCGAGCCAAGACTCTCGGTCATTGTTAATCTCTTGCTCCAATGGAGTGAGCTCAATCCTCCTATGTTGGGCAGCTTGGCGATTCTCACAGATGTTTTGCAGCTCCATGATCTCATGCTGGTCCTCAAGCTGTTTGTTCCTCTGCTTCAAATACCTGATAATCCATTTGGCCCTCTCCAAATTGAGTGACAAGTCTTGGATCTCCGTTTTTTGCTCCTAGATGGTCCTCCTAAGTTTGGCACTCTCCTCATCTGCATCATCATCATGAATGAGGATGAAGTCGGCCTCTTGTTCACCTGATGGCCCCTCATCATGCATGGGCCTCTTGCCCTTGTCCTGTACCTGCGTTGCCGATGTCGGAAGCAAGGCCCCTTCCACCCCAGGTGGAGATAACACTCGCTTTGCTGCTGCAAACAACTGTCTACTGCCTCTCTGATAGGTGATGAATACTGGCATAGTAGTGGTATCATGGTGCTCATACTGAAGGTGAAGCACAAAAGACGGGCCAACTCATGATGAACTCTAACATTAGCCACCCTTTGACAAAACTCAAAACATGATAGATGCTGGAAACATGACATAGCAAGAGGGCAGTCCTGCAATTCTGTGAGGGTAGTTGGCTCATCCCTAACATGTTTGCCACTTTTGTGATGTCTTCGGGGAGCTTGCTCTTCCGAGGATGAATCACTTTGTGTTTCCATCTCATACTCTGATGAATGCTCAGATGCCATGACTACTGTATGTGTACTATGCTTGGACTGCCCTTACTGCCCTTTGATGATGGTATGAGACTAGGTGTTGTTGTGATATCTGCCACCAAGGGGAACAGTGCAAAAAGGGAGTGTTAGGAGAGGAATAATATGATGGGAATAGGGGTTATGGGGGAAATGTTGTTTAGGGATATGTAGGAGGGTTTGGGGATTTGATAAGGTAGGGTTTTGGGGTTTTGATAAGGTAGGGTTTTGGGGTTTTATAGTTGACAAATGAGTGGAGGGGATAGGGAATAGGGGTTTAGGAATGTTTTAGGGTAGGGAGAATAGGGAAAAATGGGATAGGGGGGAAGGGAACAATGGAAAGAAGGGAAAAATGAGAGGTGAAAGAGGAGCCTTGGCATCAACACCACAATTTTGCAACCCTAGAGCAATGGCTTTGATGTTTCCAAGAGGTAGGGTTTAGGCGTTTTTTCTTGCAATTATACATAGCCATGAACCACCATATGTTCACAAAATTTGATGAGCAAGCCAAGACATAGACCCTACCTGGCAATTGGAAGGGATTCAAGTTGATTTGTAGCGAATTCGGCACAATTTCGGGCCTTTGTGGGTGTGAACCGCACAACAAAACTCAGTGCGCCGCGCTCTGTGTGTGCACCGTGCCCGTATTAACTTTACACTGTGGGGTAGCACTCTGTGCGCCGCACTCTCTATGTGCGCCACGCCCCTCTGTGTGTGCGCCGCGCTCCTAAAAATGACTCCAAACTCACTCCAAACGCGTGCAAGTTCTCCCAATGGCTTTGCAATGCTTCTCTATAACCTTGATTTGCACAATGACTTTGTTATTTGTGGAGACTTCTATATAAAGGCATTTGGAGTCTTGGGTTAAATTTTTGCTTCTTCAAAACCCACTTAGCTAATGTTTTGGTTTTGACACTTTTCGCTGATTTAATGCAACACTGAATTTCACTTTCCCTTTGAATTTTTAGCTAGAATGATGAAATTTTTGGCACTTTTTTGCAGGGGTTGTATGACAGAGCATTTGGCCACGGAAACCATGACTGCACTTGAAGAAATCAACTGGAGACTTTTTTTTTTTGAAAATTATCACGAATGACACACTGTTTGACTGTTCTTCAAAACAGAGTTTTGAAGAACAGTCGTAATCTGTCAACAAGACGATGAAAATCTCTGAATAATAACTTTGTAAGGGCCTCCCTCTGGCCTGCATGGCTTTATTGGTCATGTTTGAAGACCAAATTGACTAATCCCTAGACCTAATGACTGAAAATGACTCTCGTCCATTAAAAAATCGAACATTGACTGTCATGGACTTTAGTGAACCTTGACAAAAAACTTGAGCCAGCAGGTGCCAGACATGAGCGAAAATGACTAACAAGACCCTTTCCATCAGATTATGGCATGCCCATAGCAAAATTCAGCTGGAGTGAATGGAGCGAGACACCTAAAAATGAAATGCAGAAAGAGTTTTGATCTCTGACAGAGGACTGACAAGACTGACTCTAACAGAGAGGAAGATGATATTCGAGAAAAAGTCACTATGAGTGGTAGTCCTGTTAGGCCTAGCCGAAGGAGTGCGCTACACTGAACCAGTGCACGATGATGAAAGTGACGATGAGATGGATTTTATTTACCAGATAATGGCGCGAGACCGAGATCAGGTGCACCTGACTGCAGATGGGAGAATCTCATGGAAGCGCAAAACCTCTTGTACTTCAAATTCAGATGAAGAAGTGAGCGCTAGAAAAATCGGTTGCACAAAGTGACAACGATGAATTGCAACATGATGATTAGATCACTATGTTTCGTGACCAAAAAGGCGAGGGAACCACCAACATATGATGGGGTGATAGTAGTAGATGCATTCCTGGACAAATTTGAAAGAGAAATACTGGAACAACAACGGTACAGTGCGCTGGAATGGGCATTGTGTGCAACACCCGAACGATGGTGGAGTACACATAAGGAGACCATTATAAACTAGCGCGAATGTAGAAGGTGGATGTTCTTACGGTTTGGAAGACCCCAGCGTCGAACGAAAGTTGCGCAGCCAGGACGAAGCCGCTTGCGCACCCACCTGTGTTGATGGGTACAGACATGTGTTGTACAGTCCGCACAAGCACACCCTCGACTAAGGATCGAAAATCAGAACCAGATGTAGTAGCAGGAAAAGCGACACAAACCACACATATTCCATGTAGAAGCATTCAAAAAAGTATGCGGAATCATGAACAGAGTTCACCAGGTGAGATGAACAAATTGGGACCTGCGCGTACTAGCGGTTTGATGGGCCTATAGGGCCATGAGCAAAAACCTGAGCACGAAAATGACTCCAATGCTGAAGAGTAGAGACGAGACCATAAGAGCAGAGAAGAATCTCCATACAATAACTGGGACAATACGCGAGGACCCAAGTAGAGGAATTATCTAGTTACAGGAAGCTATTCGGTGAGAGAACTTGAAAATTCGTGAACTTGAAGAAGATTATGTACAGTTGGGAAAGAAAAGCATGTTACTGAACGAAGAAATCAACAAACTGGAGATCAAAATAGTGCATGCATGCTGCACCGAGAAACTAAGCACGAAAATCCAAGGTATAGCTAGCCATACTACTGCATTAGGAGAATTTGTGACCCTGCTACCATGGCCGCGGCCGCACCTCACTAGACAAAGTAACCAAGGGAGCACATCGTATAAGGAAGAACGCGAAGCACTGACTGATGTGAGGGTAATTGAGGGGTGCCCACGAACTAGGCTAGAAGGTGCAGGGAAGCCTCGCACAGGTGGTGTGGCCACCTGACTATCTGTAGAAAGCACAGTCTCAGCACTCCAAACAATTGGAAGAGAGCGCGGAACTATAAAAGAGTTTGTATGGGAGAGGCGTGATAGGGGGAGTACGCGCAGGGTTAGTAGGTCGCAAGGGTCGTACCCGCGCATGGGAGGCTATGCTGCCATGTGGGTAGACTGGGAAGTGACCATTGGGGTCACTGTTCATGAAAATATATCCCATTTAAGACAACGAGGATCGGGCGACAGGCAATTAAGACACGGAGTCAGAACTAGATTTCGGACGATCTACCACCAATCTCGCATTAATGAGCCTAATGAGGGGGGAACAATTGAATTTGAATTCTAGTAGGCCTATAAATCATAGATGGTCATGCACCGAACAACCCTTGGCATCTTGAGAATTCAGTTATTGTGCTATCAATTGGGTATGGACCTTACGAATTTAGAGGCTTTGAGAACAAGTTCAATGTTTGAAACATTGCCGAAAGAGACGCAGGACTTTCTGAATAGAGTAATGTTCACACCCGAGGGAGCCACGCCAAGCCCTATGTCACCAGTGGGGGATGCACTGGAAATTCCAAAATCGCCCTGGACACCGAGGCCCAAAAAGGACCCACAGGTAGTAGGACTAGTACGTATGTCTCCACGAAACCCATAGATTGGTAAGCTGTCTATGGAGGATAAGGGAAAGAGGTTAATCTTGAGACAGACGATGAGGAGGAGGATATCCATGCCTTCGTAGAAGAGATTGAACTAGATGTAGAAATGGAGGAAGATGTTTA
This sequence comes from Pinus taeda, assembly GCA_000404065.3. Classification (NCBI taxonomy): domain Eukaryota; kingdom Viridiplantae; phylum Streptophyta; class Pinopsida; order Pinales; family Pinaceae; genus Pinus; species Pinus taeda. Next base: position 28,169 of record APFE030563374.1, read on the forward strand.
GCTAGTGCGCGTTGCAACAAAGCTACCCAAGTATGTCCCTTCGTGGAAAGGGAGAGTAAAAGTACCTAAAGATTTGGATGCCATTAAGAGCACACTCAAAACCCCGTTCCTCCGAGAGGGAATTCTGTTTGAAGGTTCGGCTCTAGGCCACATGCCCACGATGAAATTCGAAGATTGGGACCTCACAGATAGCGAAAAGTTCCCACATTTGGAAACTAGCCAACTCATGAAACAAAGCAAGGAGGGGGTAGTTATAGCGCTACATCCACGGAAATGGCTGCACAAGGTGGAGGAGGCTGGGCTACTCCACCTACTATGGATTCCACACTTTCATCGGGCACCAGCCACGATATTTTTCATTAGGAAATTGCTTTGCTTGGTGCACAATGGGTACTTATGGCTGGAGGAGCCCATTCCCGTCACGGTGGAGCTTATTCATAAGATCTCTCGGCTTCCTTGTATAGGAAGGGACCCCACAGAAATAGCTGCCAAAAGTGGAGACTTAGTGTTCGCAGAGGCCATGAAAAAGAAATACAAGTTGGAGAAAATGTAGAGGGGCTACGTCATTACTAACATTTAGGACAAAAGGGTGTGTGTAGCCACCTAGTTGCTGGTAGGAAAAGTGATGAGAAAATGTCGTGGCAATGAGGTACCAGCAATGGTCATTGCGCTAGCTGAACAATGTGCAGAGGGGGTACGGTTCAATTGGGCACAATTCCTCTGTGAGGAGTTCCTGACGAACTGCAAGGAGTTTTTGACGAATTGCAAGGAGGACAAGGGAATTTCCCAAGAGTAGGGTAAGACCTTCCACTACGCGTGGTTTCTCTTATCCATCCTGTTCGTTGTAGGGGAATTTCCTAAAGACAGTCAGTTTCCTCCCCTTGACCAGGACTTGCCAGAGGCAGCAAAATACACATCGCTATGGGTGACAAAGGATGCAACGCGAATCCGCGATGCCAAGGTCTTCTAGATACTTATGGAGGCGAGCGTATGAATGTGGATCAACAAACGGTTGTGCCTATCCCCAACGGTATACAACAGTCTGCGGAGCTTTGTAGACTTTAAGGCAGATATGCACAATGGGTATATCAGGGCGCGGAAGGATCCGAAGTAGAAATGGATGAAACTCACCTTTATCGCAATCGATGAAGCTATTTTCGTGGTGCTCGACTCATGGCCACCCGAATGGCACACCCCGAATCCAGCTGTGCTGATGAGACAATGATCCAAAGATAGAAGGATGCCACCAAGCTGCTGGCACAATAGAAGTTCAATGAGCAGTTTGCTAAGGAGGTAAGGGCTTCCGGTGAAGCAGCGAGGGCCGTTGCAGAGCTGACCAAGGCTGCAGAAAAAGCAGTAGCAGCACTAGCATCTGGGGCAACCACGATGTAGGAGTAAAGAGGCCTGGAATTGACCACAGGATAGGGGACAGATGACATAGCAGAAGGCATGGACCCAAACACATCATCGACACAGCTAAAATGACTGCACAGTATGGAACAGACAGGACCCCGGAAGAAGACCAAGGCTTCCAAATCGGATGGGGAACCTATTATACTGACAGAGGGTGACCTATACAACATCGGTGACACAGTTCATGAGGTCACAAGGGAAGTGCTCCAAGAAGCAATGATGGAGTAGCAGAATGTGTTGGGGGCACTCAGGGCACAACTACAGGGGCTTTAGGTGCGCCCCCCATAAGAGGGAACGGTAGCTGTATACAAGGCTATGGGTACATCAACAACAAAGTAGTTGTTGTAGGCTAAAATGGCTAATACCATCGCACTACCAGAAGGAGCACTGACAGTGGACAACATGGAGGACAGAGCTGCAATAGGCTGAATGAAGGGGCTTGGCCTAAACTTGGCTACCCTTGCGCGGGACATATTATATCAGCTACAGGATGGAGCAACAGCAGAACTCCGCACTCAGGAAGGACGCAGAGTGCAAATGCTAAGTGAACAGTGAATCAAAATTGAGCAGCTTAGCCTACAACGCGATGAAGCGGTGGCGTAGAACTAGCAGTTGGAGTAGATCGTAGAGGAAGCATGTCATCGTGCCCCAAAACTAGAAATTGCGACAGACCTACCAATAGGAGTGCGGATCCACAAGTTGGCTAGTGGATTCCGTGAGGGAAAGGAGGAAGCTACGAGGATCCAGCTGGACCTCAACCTGCAGATTGTTGAACTGTGGTTAAAGGCACAATCATCCATGCCCCTGGAAGTTCGGGAACCGCACGCTGGTGATGTCCAAAAAGGGCTGGAAGAAATTGAACAGGCAGTGCATAGTTATACCACTTTGTTGGAAGAATCCTTCGGGGTCCTCACAGCCTTACAGGAGGACCCCACCATACAGCGGTTGGAAACAGAGCCCTGGGAGCTTCAAGTGCAATATGATAGTGTGCACGGGACAATGAAGATAGTAGTCTTGACTCGGTGGCTCGCGAGGCCACAACAGGTGAAGGCATTGAAGGAGAAAGTGGATGCAGTGTGCCAAAAAGAGGTAGTACTTAAAGCATGTGTCTAGCCTTGGATTGATGAGGCCTTCATCATCACCACCGCCATGGAAGGAAAGCTCGCATAGATGAAAGTATTGCATGCTCTCAGATAGGGATTTGCCTGGGACAACGAGTATTCAACTGAGCGGGTAGAGAAAATCCAACAGATGGAAGAATAGTGTGATGCAGACCTTCACGTAGCTCAAGAACAGTTGGAAGGGCTTCGTGCCAAGATCACCGCACAGTGACTCGGGACAAGTCACGGTGATTGTGTTGGGGGCCTGTTGGGCAGCAGATCACCACCATAGCAAGCTTTTGGGGCTTAAAGCCCGAGTTTTGGTCAATATAATGTATAGACCCCATGAAATGGAGGTGCGGACTGCGAAAGTCTAGGGTTGTTTGCCCTAAAATAATGTAATTTAATGTAAGGTGTGTTAGCCTACCCATGGTCCACGGACCATGGGATTGTATAAATGGAGTGAGGCTCTAAGTGTAAACGAGAGTCTGAATTTTAAAAAGTAATAGCTAGATGCGAAGGCATGGTTAGAGGATAGAGGTGGATCTATGTTATACAACAAATTGACCTCCTCATCAACTCAGAGGGGAAAGATAGGATAGCTGAAGCAAAGACCACAATTACAGGCCTTGATTCCACACTATCGCTGGCTATGCACTAACAACTTGCTTTATAAAGCTTGTTTGCAAGCCTAAGGGAGCATTAGTGACCCTACTAACTCATGTTGCTAGTAAGGGGACAACGTTAGTGAAACTTGGTGAAGTTCCAAGGGTCAAAGGAATGAATTGACTCATAAATATCTAGATATTTGTTCCTAAAATTACTCAAGAAAAGTAAGGAAACATCCAAAATCGATATATTTGGAGGATTGCTAATCTGAAAGAAGGAGGCAAATGGGGAAGAGCTAAAAAGCATGACAATTTCATTGCTTTTGCCCTAGTGAACTCAAGGAGGAACTTGGCAACCCTAACTCAATTGCTATATAAGCAAAGCTAGGGCTATTGTGATAGGGGTCAGAGCATTTAAAAGGATAGCATACTTGACTGTTGAGCATAGTCTCATATCATCAGAAGTGAGCAAGAAGGGAGAGAGAGAGAGAGAAGTTGGATGGGTAGAGGAAGGTTGATACAACAGATGGTTGTAATCACTCTTCCAATATAAATATAGAACTGCAGTTGTGTTGTCTACTCTATGGTGTTGGTACTATCATTCATTAAGTTGTTTGTCCAATACCTGTTTATATGAGTAGCTTAGTTGTATGCAATTAGATGTTCTTTTATATATTCATGTACTAGTTATCAGAGTTGTATGCTATGATTACGCTTGTCTCTTCTTTGTGCAGGACTTAATCTGGAGCCGGCTCAGGGGATTTCCACCTAGCTGCTTTGCGCTCTCCAGCAAATCTACATGGAGGCTTGAAGTAATCTCCTTCTTGTACTTTGATAGTTGGTTATTGTCTATGAACATGCATGTGACTTTGTAACAGTTGCAGATAATCTTACAGTCTGTCGCAGGTTGTGGGAAGACCTTTGAGGGTATCTTCATTCTCCATACGCTATGCATTTTACCCCATAGCAGAATTGGTGACTCCACTAGGGACTATACATCTAGTTCCCGTTTTTCCCGGACAGCTCTCAGTTTTCTCCTCCTTCTAATAGCTCCCTATACTTCTACAATCCCTTTCTGACCCACCAAAAATCTTGTTGCATCTTGCCTACATGTATTCATCTCAGAATCTGATCTAGAAAGCCCTAGTTTTGACTGATTTCCTACACTAATGCAGGTTAGCAAACTACACAGAGCTTTATAAAGTACTGTGTCTGTTCACAGGGAGCATTAGTGGGCCTATTAACTCTCTATAGCCACTATTACAGAGCGTTAGTCTCCCAATAACTTGATTTTCAGCTGCGTCTGTAAGCCAAAAGGGATAGGAAGCCTTCTCATGGACTGAAATAATACATGTTACTGCATTTTGCTAAGAAAATTGGTGTCCTAAAAAGTTTTTTTTTTGGGAAATAAGTTTTGTTTTTCTTTCTTAAAAGCATTTTTACAAAAGAGAGACCCAAATTTTTTATTCATCCTTTTGTTTAGCTGGTTAAAAGCTGCTCTATTTTGGTTTCAAGTAGTTGTTAAGAAACATTGGAAAGAAGTCTTTTGGCTATGCATGTGTTAAATGACTAAGATGCATGGAAAGAAAATGAATATGTGAAAAACTCTCACATGTAGAATACAACTTGTTTTCATCGAATTGAATTTTTTTTAAAGCATTGTCTTGTGCATGATTGAGTCAGAGTCTCATCACATTTCATACGTCAACTCCCCTACTGAAGACAATAATCAAGTACACATAAAATTTACCTAAAATCAATCAGTAACTCTTTATTGAGCAAACAAACATTAGTGTAGGCTAGGATCTTAGGCTAAGCAGTGTGAGTAAACTGCCCAAGGTCGAAAACCAAACTAGTGTCATTAAAAGAGAGAAAAATTCTTTCTGCACTCATGCTACCGGGACCACTCCAATAAAATTGGAGCAAAATACGAGAGAACATCGGACTGGAAGTGAGGGTAGCCTGCCTTCTCTTACAACTCCTTTGGGTATTCTATGTATTGGGGATTGCTTCGGGGATTTCGGAGTTGAGTCGGGGACTTAGGTATCCTGCCCACAAAACATGCTGTCTACGACTATGTCCCCCCTGGTGGTTTCTATGATCTAAGGTATCTTTAGTGGCCAAAATTTTAGGGACTTACACAAGGTGACTGGGACGAGCTGTCCTGGTACCTAACACAACGGATCTACTTTGTCTTCAGTTTTTGGGAGGGTGCTCATCTTCATGAGAGTACTTGGCCCCTCAATCTGAGGTTAAGGTGAAGCTCTAAAGTAACTGTAACTGTACATCTGGCCAACCTTCTCTATTATTCAATGAGATACTAGGTTTCATCTCCAATGATTAGTGCTTATCAGACAGGGTCATTTCCCTTTGTTCGCTGATTGATAGACTTAGTGTATTTTTTATATTTTCTAGGCACTCGAGTGTTATCATTTTGAGACTTTAACAAATATCATGATAAAATTTATTGATTAAAATTAATGGTCACCATGGCTACATCCGGCCCTCGTCGTCAATCTAGACGATTGCTAGGACTTCCTCCACTCATTATGGAAGATCCGCTGAGCTTCAGTGAACTGGATTCCCCATCTTCGGGGAATCAGTCTCCTAGATCTCACACAGTATCTGTTTGGACAATGGACGATTCAAGTTCTCTGAAGAATTTCTTTATTGAAGGATTCCTTTCTCCCTTAAACCCTCCGCTTATGAATCCGTCGAACCTAATCTTAGATCCCGCGGTACCTATACTTCCTACTTCGGTAGTTGGAACATTTCCATCTATCCCATCGATGACTAATGGGTCGTGGAACTTTGTGGACACATTTGGTCCTCCACCACTTCCCCAGTTTATAGTCACCACAATGCTGGTAATGGCAAACCTCGCTATCCCATTTGTCCCAAGTACAACCACTCACATGACACCCTCTATGAGCGGGACCCAGCTGATGTCGAGTTCCACTCCTTTAGTGTCAAACTGCATACCTTCGACAAGTGCTACATATAGCGCTCCCTACAATGCTCAATATAGAAATATAGGTGTGGTTCCCATCCACCAACAATATGGTCGGCCACCATTGTACAGTTCGATTCCCCAGATTCAAATATCTGGGGGCATTCCCAATATGTAAATGCCGGTAGGGAACGTAACAGTTCCTCCTCCATTCTCCAGCATGCATGGTCAGTTGCTAATTGACATCAGCATTCCTTATGTCAATCAAGGACAAATGGTTAGTTCTGTGATGGGCGGGAATCCTCTAGGAGGTCCCAAAAAATCCATGGGGGCACCCTACTCACACATTCAAATGAGTCAAGGGGGCACCGCTTATCCTGGGGGAAATTGTATACCCCAGTATCAAAATCCTCATGGAAATCCACTCTAAAACACCATACCTCGAAGCAACTGCTACACCACGTAGCCCATGTATAATATTGGGAGTCAAACGATGGGAGGAGCGCAAGGCTCCTCATGTCATATGTCATCACCTTGGTCTGAGTCAGGGGCACGACACTTGCTGCCTTTCTTGGCAACGTTTATATATACCCGACGTGTACAAGCTTACAAACGACCCCATCTATCATAACTTACAATGGTCGCCGATCCTGCATAAGATACCTGTTAGTGTCAGTGTCTTCACACTTCCATCGGTGATCAAATTGCTCTTTTGCATGCATATTAGGTGTCTCATTTGATCAACTACATTCCATTAGGTCATGGATCAACTGATGGTAGTGGTTTTATTTCAGTTTCCCTCATGTCATATACCTGTTGGCTTATTCAAACCTCTTTTCAGTCATTTATAGTCATTTCAGTTCATTTCATTCAATTTTAGGGATTAGTTTCACTAGGTCTTAGGGTTTGTCATCATGGTCATCCAAAATTGAATAAAAAGGTCAGCAGGCACATGAGGAAGATAAAAAGGTTCATAAAATCATAAATTTACTTCTGATATGCTCAATAATTTTTTTTACCTTAAACTCTGTTTTGAGGTGAAAATAGAGTTTTTCCATTTTTGTAAAAATTTCATGTAATTTAATTATTTCTATATGTAATAAGCTCAGCAGCTGTTCCTGGTTACCTTGCCAACTCCTGCCATTGCAAAAACAAAAGCATCAAGACATCAGTCCATCAAATTGCCAAGAAAAAGAGTCAAACTTCAGTCTGAAAAACAAAGTTTTTGAAAAAGTGACTAAGACTTTATAAAAGTGGGTTTGCAATGAAGAGAGATTAAAGTGCATCATATATAAAGCAGATTCATGCTAGCAAGTCATTCCATTGTGTAAAAGGTCAAGTAGAGAGCAAAAATCGCATTTTGAAGGGAAATTGAACAAAAGAGGAAGAAAACTTGGATTTTGTAGCAAATTTGCCTGACTCCGTGCATCAAAGGGTCGACGCTGCGCATCAGAAGGACGCTGCACATCAGACAGCTTTCCCCTGTGTAAGATTACATGGGCGTTGTGCATCAGGCAGGCACTACGCATTGGGCCCAGTGTGCTACGCATTGGCCAAGGAGGCTCTAAACTCACACAAATTCATCTAAAATTCTCCCAAATGCTGCATTCACCTCCTACAAGTAAGTGTTCAGCTATCCTAAGCTGAAATAAGTCCTTTTCATGTTTTGTTCATGAGTTTTGCTTCCTAAAATCAAAACCATAGCTTGCCTCCATACTTTTTTTCACCTCATTGAAAAATCATCCTTTGTCCCTTTTCCTAACTTCATTGAACTAAAACTACCCATTGATTCTATTTTCCCTTTCTCTATTCCCCTAAGAAACTAATCCCCTTTATTAAACCATAAGTCCCTCATAAATCAAAACCCTAGTTCCCCAAATCCTTCCATTCATTCCCCTACACCACTTCATTACTATTGTTCCATTTACAAAATCTCTTCATACTCATTTTCTTTGTCCCCGCTGATTATCATTGTTCACCATATCATCATCACATTATATCATAGAGACAAGCATGGAAGGAAGCAGTGAATCAGATTTTGAAGAAGACACACTTAGTGATAGCTCAAGGGAAAGAAATGTGCAGTCCATGAAGCCTCACTAAGGTGGAAAAATCATTAGGGAGGAACCTATCAGCATGAGTGAACTCCTTGCTTGCCCACTAGCCACCACATGTTTCAGATATCAATCCTGTTTTGAGTTTTGTGAAATGGTTGACAGGGTCAATTTCCACCATGAGCTAGCAAGGAATTTTGTGATAAACATGGATAACAACATGGTACATCTTGCTGGGGTAAACTTCACTCTTTCACCAACTATCATTGCAGAGGCCACAAGAATTCCATATGTAGGGGAAAAGTGGAACAAAAGGCAAAATATTAGTAAGCAGCATTATGAGCCTTATATCAAGGCCAAGTACCATGGCAAACTCAGCAAGGTGTTTCCTTTTAAATTCTTGGAGGACCAGTATGTTCCACTCATGAAACTGATTATCAAATACTTTACATGTGAGGGTAGGTTCTCTAGACTTGCTGCCTACCACATCAGATTTCTCATGCACTTCACCAGGGTCAGAATGATTAGCATCCCCTATTTCATATGCAAAAACATATAGAGGATGACAGGGTTTGCAAAAACAAAACCATATCCACAGTAGCTCAATAGTATTTATCATTTTTTCGTCATCAAAATTGTTGTTTTGCATCAGCTCACTCAGTTGGGAGTGCCATGGGAAACTTTCATTGCCCATAAGTGCTTCAAGGGGCCTCAAATATTTTCAGATCCTCAAGAGGAAGGTGAACCTTTCGGGAAACACAAGGAGCCTAAAAATAAAACAGAGGAGGTTCCTCTTCCTATGTTTGTCACCTATGAAAGAGGCACTAGAATTCTCTTTGCAGCTGCCAAGCGAGTACTATCTCCACAAGGGGTGGAAGGGGTCTCGTTTTCTTCACCAGACCACAAGCAAATGCTATCTCCACCAAGGGTGGAAGGGGATTTGCCTTCTTCTCCAGCTAAATAGGTACAGGTTGGGTAGAAACAAAAGGGCAGAGATAAAGGAAAGCAAAATATGCATGAGAAGAGCCTTCCTGAAGGGCAAGACAGAGAGTTTATTTTGATTGAGGAGGATGACATTGATTTGGGCTCTCAAAGCTCAAGAATCAAAGACATGATTATCAAAGAGGAGGCTGAAATACAAGCCTTATCACTTAACCTTGAGAGGGCCGAATGGATCATCAATTTTATTGAGCAAGAAAATAAACAGTTGACAGATAAACAAGCTATTATGGAGCTACAGATGATTAGGGAAAATAGGCAAGAGGCAAAGAAAGCAAAGATCGAGATGACCTCCCTTGAGCAAGAAATTTAGGATGACTAAGAGTCATGGTTGGAAAGGGTGAACATTCACCTTGAGAAGTTGCTTGAGAAAGCCAACAAAGAGAAGAAAATGCTGTGCCATATGGCCTATCATTACTTAACTCAGAACAAGATTTGCAAAACAAAGGTAAAGAGGCTAAAATCTAAGTTAAGGAGAGCCTTAAGGGCCAAGAAAGAACATGATAAAATCAAAATCTTGGCTAAATCTTCATTAGCTCAACAAAGCACTTAATGAGGTTGTCTCTTGCCAAATTTGGGGAAATTTTGGAAACTTTTTGTCTTTTTGCATTTTTGAAAGTGGAAACACAGGAAATTTCAGCTGATGCGTGCTGCGCATTGAATTGGCTCACTCTTTTGCCAAATGGCTTGTAGTTTTGGATTTAGCATGAAAAAACAATGAAACCCAGAAAGTTTCAACAATTTTGGAGGAGAGCTGGGTCACTTAATGGGCAAAAAACACCTAAAAAATGCCCTCTCTGCGACTTTTTGGACCCATAGGAAGCAATCTTGGGAGAAATGATTTTTGAAGGGGAAAATCAACTCCACATTAGAAAATTCAAAGTGTTCCAAAAACTAGACAAACAGAGCCTTCAAATAGGCTATCTTGGGCCTGATTTGGTGAAGTGAAAGGCCTCCAAAATCAGTATTGAATCGGCACTGCGCATCAGGCAAATTTTTGCCAATTTTGCCTAAAACTCAAAATTTCACCCAGTTTCTTCAGTGGTTGACTTTTCTTCTTTTCTTGGTAAATGTATGCATGGTAAATGATGTGTTTTATGTAAATATTGATGAAAATCACCTTATAGGGTAGATACATCAAGTTCCAAGTGGTTTTGAGTTGTAATGAATTGGTTTCCTAAGTTTTGGAGGCAAGCTGTTCCACTGCTTACTTTTGTGTTCCTGGTTTAGATATGGTTGAAACCACCCTTTTTCTCATGGATTCGACCCTGATAGCTAGCATGAGTGGTTTCCTTGCCTATATTATGTAATTTCTTAGTCATTTGTAAAGGTTTGACTTTGGCAGAAGTGTTGGACTCATTGAACATTTGTATCAGCAATTTGGCAAGCAATAAAACCAGATTTCATAGCTATTTTTGTGGGATTCTTGTGACAGTGAGTTTATGTATTGTTTATTCTTTGTAATGAGTTTTTTCTGATGTTTTATATGTATTCACATATCTCTCTCTCTTCTAAACTAAATGAATCAAGGTGAATAGACAAAATACACTAATTTATAGTGCTTTGTCTTAGGAATGCATTTGGTTTTCAATGTTTTCACTGTTTGAAGAGGATTCATAGTTTCTTATGCCCTCCTCAACTCCTCAGCTGTCTTACTCTACCATCTCAACCCATTGCTAGTACATAAAACCTTGTCTACCTTGCGCCATAGAACATGACTGTATCCCTGAGTCGATTTCTCGGGCCCAATATTCTTTCTCCAATTGATCCAGCAACTAAAACCAAAAATCAAACAAAATTCTCTGATCTACTATACCTAGCCCAAAATCAGCATTCATTTCAGTCATCTCATGCCCTAGTTGCCAACATCCTAATTGAGATTGATAAGGAGAGAGCCCTCTCCCAACTTGGTAGGGCTAGCTACCAGGTTAAGCGTGGTTTGATGTTACCCTAGACTTGCCTTCCTTAAGCCTGAGGTAGATTTAGGCACTAACAATACCAACAAACATCCCCAAGTTTGATGGCAAGCAAGGGGAGGATCCGGGCACCCATATCACCACCTACCATCTTTGGTGTGTTTTAAACTCTATGGTGGATGATAGTGTCTGGTTACGTCTTTTTCCCCACACCCTCACTCGCAACGCAGCGAAATGGTACATTGAGTTACCATGTGCATCAGTAAACTCCTTTGATGCTTTAGTGATGGAATTCCTAAAACACTTCTAGCTACCCATCCACTATGAGATTGGGACAGAGCTCCTCACTTCATTACGTCAGGATACTTCCACCCACATCTTTGATCATATACATGAATGGAGACATAGGCAGAGGTTAGTCAAAGCTCCCATCCTAGACTATCTCTTATCGGACTGGTTCTGCAAGTCCTTACTCCTGCAAATTGCTAAAGATGTCGCTTTAGGTGGTGCGGTCACAGAAGACCAATCCATATGTCGTGCCCAACACTTGGATCTGATATATTCACATTCTGGCATTCTTTACGACGTAATCCCAAATGCCCCTTGTAACTCCAATGTCTCCCCCACTCAGCACCCTGGAGCGTACGCCGATGGCATTGTTGGTGCAACCTCTGGGGCTGCGGTGCAACAACTCAGTGGTCACATTGCCCAGATGATAGTGGACCCCTCTACCAAATCGAATGCTCTTCCTACCACCACGATCAACTCTATGCAGTCTACGCAAAAGACTGGTGGTAAGAACATGAAGAATAAGAAAAAGACCGCTCCTTCTGAGGAGCAGTCAACAAAGCAGCCAAACCCAGGACAGAAGGCCGCTGCGCCTACTAATGATGGAAAGGATAAACTCGCCATATTTCCTTATGAAATTTGTGTTGAAGACTACATGTCCTATCATTGTCCACATCTTCAGGAATGCACAAAATACATTGCTAAGAAGGATACTGGTCGGACCCCCACTGTCCTCAAAAATCCTTTCCCTGCTTAGCAGCAGCAAAATCTTGTTGCCAACCAACCACAACCCTCGTAAGGGGGCAATGATGGTTCGCAGCATCCTTCAGCTGGTGAAGGATCTTCTACTGTTTACACATTTGAAATGGTAGATCTACAAACATGAGCCAAATCCTATGGAGCTCCTGTCACTCATGCAAGGAACCTTCCTCAAGTCTAAACCCACTACCGCCCAACGATTTGCATATCGAAAGGCCGGTTGTGGACCTTGTAATTCGACCCCCAAAAGGGGCACTTCGACGCAGAACGCACAATACATCTGCACGTGCTGCCCAAAACTACAACATTGTAGAAGAGTTAGCGCAAGCGCCGTTGGCTATGTCAGCACTCAAAGTATTACAAACATGCCCAACACAACAGAAAGCTTTTCTTTCGGCTATTGGTGGTATCAACCCACAGGATTCCATGCTTGTTATTTTCAACATGGAAAAGTGTAAACCTCCGCTTTCTCACCAGCTTGCATTTCAAGTGCAAATTACTTCGAAAGGTAAGAGTATACACAGAACTGTCATTGATAAAGGTGCTTCTACTTGTGTCATGTCGACTTCATGCTGGCTCGCCCTGGGTTCTCCAACTCTATCCCCACCATCGAACTCCCTTAAAGCTTTCGACTGCCACACTTTCATCCCAAAAGGTTACCTGGCTACCTACCCTATCACTGTGTATGGGAAATGGTAATGGTGGACATAGAAGTCGTAGACAAAAAACTCGACTATAATCTCTTGCTGGGTCGCAGTTGGAAATATGCCATGACGGCCATCGTATCTACTATATCCTATTTCCATTGGATGGAAAGGTAGTTACAGTAGATCAGTTGTCTTTCTATACCCCTGATTATTCACCATTACCAAGTAGCTCCATACCCCTAGTAGGTGGTGTCCCTAACTCTTACATCAGTCTTGGTACCAGTCTATTGAAGGCTTCTTCCCTCATGGGTTGTTTTCCTCTTCAGCCGCCCAAGGTTCCACAGTTGGTCAACATGCTTTCATCTTTTCCTCATGAACAGACCAATCCATGGATCCTACAGGCTCCTTTAGACCTTGACACATACAGAGATCAAATGTCACTGTCACCAGCTGAATTGGCCTATCAAGCCATTCAATCTGCATCCGCATCTTCGGTCACGTTGGTTACAGCCAACGATACCACTGCCCTTCCCATAACCACTCCTCCTTTCGATCTACTCAATCAAGTCCTACCTACGAATGAAGCTATTCGAGAAATCATGAGCTTAGGAGAGCGACCTTGGGAGGATTGGCACCATCGTGTTTCGATATCTAATTTGGACACGATGCCTCTTCAAATCCTGTCCCCTGACATACCAGAAATCATTTCCTCACCCTATACGATCCTCTAGACTTTGGAGTAGAAGGAAACATGGGCCATATTTCAAAAACATTGCTCATCGCTATTTATGTGAAGACAGGCACCATGGAAAACATTCATATTGGAGCCAATTGCAATCCTGAGGAAATTGCAAGCTCCACCTGCCTATTTAAGGAATTCCGCGGTAAATTCACAATGTCTCATGAGGAAGTGCCCGACATTAATCCATCTATTGTCACACATGAGATCAAGCTTTACGACGATTCAAAACCAATCAAGTGTCATATCCCTTCCCTGCAAATAGCTGTTGAAATCCTGCTTGGAACTATTACCAAAGAAGAACGCTTACTATACCTTAATCAGCTAGACGAAACTTGTCGAGATGCCGCATTGGCACTTGCGGCTCACAAGCACCAGGTAACATCCCAATACGACAAAAGGGTTAAGCTTCGTTCTGACCAAGAAGGCAACCTTGTTTTGCCCTATGATCAAGAACATGATCTCTTGGGGGCAAGAATACTTCAACCCTTATGGCTAGGTCCTTATATCATCAAGAAAGTCCTCTCACAAGGGGCATATGAAGATCCAGACAGGGAGGTAGTCCCACTCGTGGAGCCTAGAGATGGGCTCTATCTGAAGAAGTATTATGCCTAGTATTGCACTAGGCATGTGCTTTGTAATTTTATGCAATTCTTAATAGAGCACTTTTTGGGATATTTTATTGCTCTTTAAAAAATAGAAACATCTCTGAGTTTTTCATCATTGGGCTCGTTAAACTTATGCAGTGATGGTCTAAGCAACTCTTTTTCGATCTTTTTCTGGCTCATTAAACTGAAAGAGACCATCAGAGCATTCTTTTTAGGCGCTTTTTTCTCGCTCATTAAACTGAAAAAATCCCGAGTTTTGTCTTTAGGCTCATTAAACTTTATAAGGATGACCTGAGAATTCTTTTAGGTAACTTTTCTCTCTCGTTAAATTGAAAAATATTGAGTTTTTGTTACCGGGCTCGTTAAAAAGATACGGCAACAACAAGAGCACTTTCTTTTTTGGGACCATTTCTCGCTCTTAAATCGAAAAGTCCCCGAGTTTTCCCCCCCTTCGAGCTCGTTAAATCTACGAAGGAGGAATGAGAAGTTCTTTAACCCCTTTTTTATCGCTCACTAAACTGAAAAAATATACCTTGAGTTTCCTTTATTTGACTCGCTAAAATTTGATGAAGGCATTGAGTTTGTCATTGCGTGACTCATTAAAATTTCACGACAAAAAACGAGTTTAGTCTATCTCCTCATACTCGTAACAAAATGAGGTTGACATCTATTGAACATAGGTTTCTCTTTATTCGGATTCAATAGATTAACTAATAGAAAAGTAACTGATACGGGTATACTATTAACCTTTTGTCGCACCCTGTTAACAACCATGAAAAAGGGACCACCATGGTGTTGCTCTTTACAATCTTTTCAGACTCTCTAAATATGAAAAGACCACCAAGTTGTCTAGTTTGGACTCTTTAAATTACATAGAAAAGACATAGAGTCGTTCTTTTTGCGATCCTTTTCAGACTCTTAAAACATGAAAAGATCGATGAGCTTGCCTGTCTGGACTCATTAAAACTAATCAGATAGGGCATAGAGTCTCCCTTTTTGCGGTCCTTTTCAGACTCTTTAAATATGATAAGATCAATCAGTTTACCCTTCTGGACTCATTAAATTAATCAGACGAGGAAATTTGACAATACAACTGTGTTCCGTATTAGAAAGCGTGGTTTGGCAGTAGTCGTTCCCTTGAACATGGCACTCCCTCAGATAAACCTTCCTTGTGATGACCTCTCAATATGAATCCTACCATCCTATGAGTTTAGCCTATATACCCAGATGTTCTTGCATCTCTGTAACCTAACACTCTTTGGTGTTCATGAGTCTAGTGCTGCATGGTTAAAATCGTTGTCATGCCTTCTATTGTTCAAGGGTTAACCTTTTGTTTCCTCCATCAACCCATCAAACATATCCTTTCATCATGCCCTCTGTTGTTTAGACCCAACTGCTCAAAAGATTCCTCAAAAAACAAAATCATTCTTGTCCTGTTTCGTGTCGATTGATGTAGGACATTTTATTGACTACGTTTCGATAGGTATCTTCCTATAGACTTCAACACTCTATCTAGGAAGACAACCTAGAAACACATTCAGTGCCTTAGTACTTGCAGACATTAGTGGCAGGTTGGCTTGTGTTTGATCAAGGGTTCTCATTATTGGCTCCTGGTTAAGTGATTCTACGAGTGTTTGACAACAAAGACATCTTTCACACTCGCTAGATTGTACTGTGCATCTTGGAGACCATCACCATTATCGGTGGCCTTCCTCGTGTCTGTTAACAGTATCCATTATTGACTGGTAATCAGATGATTTCATGCATGTTTGATGTCAACACATATATTCACATGTATCGATCTATGTTGTTCGGTGAAGCGGAAATCAAGACCTTGGGTAGAGGCTTGCATCATTCAGCCTTGTTTCCTCTCCCAAGCTGCAGATATTTTTTTTTGGAGACAGCTTTTCAGGATGATTCTATTATGACACCGGATCTGTATTGTGCTTATCGGCGGCCAGTATCGTCATATCTCTTTTGAGAAAAGTCACTCTGACATAGCTACTGAGCATGGGAATGCCTGACTCAGGACATGATTTTAGCAGTTTATATATATGTGTTGTATAAGGTTTCCCGTACCACCCGAAGCTTTGATCCTATCTCTCCTTTTGAAGGAAAATTATAGTTCAAGTAAATTATTTTGGCCATCGTTGTAGCCTCTGATATCATACTTTAGGAGGCATCTATTATACAACAAATTGACCTCCGTATCAACTCAAAGGGGAAAGACAGGATAGCTGAAGCAAAGACCACAATTACAGGCCTTGATTCCACACTAATGTTGGTTGTGCACTAACAACCTACTTTATAAAGCTTGTTTGCAAGCCTAAGGGAGCGTTAGTGACCCTACAAACTCATGTTGCTAGTAAGGGGACAACATTAGTGAAACTTGGTGAAGTTCCAAGGGTCAAAGGAACAAATTAACTCATAAATATCTAGATATTTGTTTCTAAAATTACTCAAGAAAAGAAAGGAAACATCCAAAATCAAGATATTTGGAGGATTTCTAATTCGAAAGAAGGAGGAAAATGGGAAAGAGCTGAAAAGCATGACAAGTTCATTGATTTTTCCCTAGTGAACTCAAGGAGGAACTTGGCAACCCTAACTCAATTGCTATATAAGCAAAGCTAGGGCTATTGTGATAGGGGTCAGAGCATTTGAAAGGATAACATACTTGACTATTGAGCATAGTCTCATATCATCAGAAGTTGGCAAGAAGGGAGAGAGAGAGAGAAGCTAGAGGGGTTGAGGAAGGTTGATACAACAGATAGTTGTAATCACTCTTCCAATATAAATATAGAACTGTAGTTGTGTTGTCTACTCTATGGTGTCGGTACTATCATTCATTAAGTTGTTTGTCCAATACCTGTTTATATGAGTAGCTTAGTTGTATGCAATTAGATGTTCTTTTATATATTCATGTAGTAGTTATTAGAGTTGTATGCTGTGATTACGCTTGTCTCTTCTTTGTGCAGGACTTGATCTAGAACCGGCTCAGGGGATTTCCACCTAGCTCCATTGCACTCTTCAGCAAATCTACACGGAGGCTTGAGGTAATCTCCTTCTTATACTTTGATAGTTGGTTATTGTCTATGAACATGCATGTGACTTTGTAACAGTTACAGATAATCTTACAGTCTGTTGAAGGTCCCGGGAAGACCTTTGAGGGTATCTTCATTCAACATACACCGTGCATTTTACCCCATAACAATTTGAAGGTATTGGGTCATAGTAGTAGATAGGGTCTTTGCAGCTGAGTGCGCAGAGGCCTAGTAAAGCCCGCAACTGAGTGTGTGGGTCCCTGTAGTTGAGTGCGTAGGGTGGAGTCGAGTTTGTACTGAATTGAACTTGGAAGGCATCATCAATAAAGATAAGTTGGTTTGGCATATTATGCATCTAGTCCATAAATCTATATTTGAATGTTATGTGTTGATGGTATCTGTTTATTTATATGCGCGCACTTGTATGTATGCTTATGAATGGAAATATTATAAGTAATTAACGAACAAACCATAATTAAGGAAGACTTGGGTAATTAACAATAGTCACACAGGAACTAGAGCTACACGAAGGCAGTCCCACAGAATGCCAGAAGCTTGTTGGTATGCATAATATAGTAAGTGTGAAGGTTGAATCACATACTGAGCTCCCATATCAGACATCCCTAGGGTGCGAAAACCTGGTTCTAGCACCCTCCCATACTACTTCGGGTGAGACCTCAGTCCGTGCTCCACGGACTATTGCTGAAAGGGCCAGTAGTACCGGGATTTTCTTGGCTAAAACTCACTGCTAAACCTAGGTTATGCCCCATGTAGCCAATAATATAGTAAATTATGCGAGGAGAAATAAAAGTTAGGTTAAGAGATTTAGTGGGTTTCCCAGGGTTTTTTAGGGGAATTAATCAAATGGAAAGTGATTTTTCCAAGGGCAAAAAGGGTTTCACACTAGGGGAAAGGGATTTTTGGAAAGAGGGATGAATTTAGAAGGTAAATTGGCTAGGGAATCTATGAAACCAATAGGTAGGAGTCAAAATGAATGGAAATGGTGTCTTCACAAGCCATGAAGGGGTAAAATGGAAATTAGTAAGTATATAGTGGGAGGTGAAATGTAATGAAGGGGAAGTTAGGAAAATCAGCTTATGAACATGCTTTTCACTTTGATAAATGCTCCTACACACTGAAACACATAGTTAAGCATGATAGTAGTGCTTATGCTTCAAATGACTTGTATTTATGCAAACTTTCTTCTACCTACCCTTTTACCTATCCTAACATTTTTTCTTCACTTTGGTCGGTGCACTTAAGCTAGCAAACCCATTTCTTTCCCTTTTCTTTTATGTAATAAACTATCTACTTCTAACCTTATATCTTCCAAGGGCTCAGATTAAACTGATGAGCTCCTTTTATTTCTCTACCTATCTACTAATCTGCCAAGATTAAACTGTTTGGTCAGATTTTTATTCTCTAACTATAAACTTGAAATTCAAAGCATGAAGTAGCCAAGATTAAGCAGTTTGACTATCATGGGTTGTGGCATGCATGACAAGCTGTACACAACCATTATTTAAGATAGTAAAGTAAAGAGTAGTGGCACTTGGACTTTCACACTTTCATGATCTGTTTTTTGTTTGGGGTTCATATTTTTTCATTTTTTTATATTTTCTTATTTTTCTTGTCCTTTGATATTTCTTTTAGGACATACCCTCTTTACATTTTTTATTTTAATATGGGAAAACATTTTGCAGAAGGCAAAAAGGATGTACAATATTACCAGACTGATCCTCGCCCATTCAAAATTATGAATCCTGTCACTATAGGACTCTAACAGTATCAATCGATCTTACTAGCTCGTTGGCATGGGGACCTGGCTTTGGCTTGGCTAAATCAACCTTGGACCTAGGAGAATGAGGCAAAATTTTATGAAGAAACCCAGATTGAGAATATATAAGTTCTAACTGTTGGGCTCTAAAAATAGCCCATTCTTTGGTGAATACACTAGAGAGCGATATGTCCTTACAAATATCGGGTTGCAAAGATTTAAGAAACCAGTCAAGAAGGAATTCTTGTGGAATACTAGCTTTAATGAGCCTCTTCCTTCTCCTCCATTCCTAGATATGATCTGAAATGTGGGTTGCCTGGTCCTGGTGGAAATTAGCTAATAGCTTCATTCCAGCATCATATCGAATGGGCAACTCAAAATGGTTTAGAAATATTGTAGCCAAATCACCGAACGAAGCAAAGGTGCCCCCTGGGAGT
>APFE030563378.1:0-10902 GCA_000404065.3 Pinus taeda
ATGAATAGTATGATCATGATCACGCATAGGTGGGAGACCTTTGGGAGCCTCAAATACCTTGGAATGATTGTCCATGACTTTTTGGAGATCTGGATAAATAGATGATTCTGTGTGTGTGTGTGTGTGTGTGTGTGTGTGTGTGTGTATGTGTGTGTACTCAATTCCAAATAAAAAGACTTGTCAATAATAGATAATGTAGAAAAAAGAGAATATCTTAGTATATCTTGAAGAAAGAGGATTAAAATATCATGTTAAAACCATCCTTTGACTTAATTCTATTGGATACAAAATTATTATCTAGAAATGCAAAAAATAAAAATAAAAAATACCTATAGACATTGAAGGATACTCTAGAATTATACTATCCACACAATCTTCTCCTCCCTCATTATCTCTTCCTCAGTTACATGCACTATTATGAGAATTGAGTCATCAATGTTATAGCCAAAAATTGCCAAGAATTTCTAACAGATGCTAGATAGTTCCAACACATGTTAGGCAAGTCAATACATGCCAAGTGATAAGGCATTCCAAGGTGTGCTAGTTGTTAGGGTGTGGTGCCAATGCATTGTAAAGAGTGTTAGGGAGTTCCAACAAACACAATGGAGCACTAGATTTAATTGCATGTAAATGAATGAACAAGTGTATGTAATAGGGAGTGTTACCCAGTTCTAAGTATGCTAAGAAGGGAGTGATAAGGTATGATAGGCAGTGCCAATGCATGTTAGAGTTATTGGGAACCATGTCGAGATGTACCAAATGACAAGGTGTGCAAATGTGTGTTAAGGAGTGTTCGTGGGTGATAGGGAAACATAAGGGAGCACTAGGCTGAAAAGCATGGAAATGGATGGATAAGATTGTGTGACAGTGAGTTTTAGTGAGTTTCAGGTGCGTTAAGGAGGGAGTGACATGGTATGTTAGGCAGTGTTAGGGCATGCTAGGGTGTCAGGAAGAATGTTTCCAAGATGTGCTAGGTTCTAAAGTGTGTCAATGCGTGCTAGGAAGTGTTACAAAGTGCCAGGGAAACAAAAGGGAGCACTAGGTCAAAATAATGCATGGAAATGAATGAATAATATTTTGTCACAAGAGGTGTAAGTGAGTTCTAGGTGTTCTACATATTCTGGGAAGTGATAAGGCATGCTAGAGTCTATGGAAACATGCCAAGATGTGCTAGGTGCTAGTGTGTGCCAATGCATGTTAGGGAGTTTTAGGGAGTGTTGCAAAAGCACAACGGAGCACTAGTTTCAAATTCATGGAAATGAATGAATTCGAGTGCGTGATAGTGAGTCTCCGTGAATTGTAGCTATGTTAGGAAGGGAGTAACAAGGTATGCTAGGTAGTTCCAGGTAATCCTATAGTGCCAAGGTGACATGAAAATATTTTCCAGGGAGTGTTAGGGAGTGCCATGGAAGCACAAGGGATAACTATTTCAAACTGAATAGAAATAAAGGTTGAATGAGAGTGTGTGATACAGAGTATTAGTGAGTTTCAGATGTGTTAAGGAGGGAGTGACAAGGTTATATGCTAGGAAGTGCCAAGGCATGCCAGAGTGTTAGGGCATGTGAGGGAGTGCTAGGGTGTTCTAGGAAGTGCCAAAGCATGAAAGGGAATGCAGACGATGATAACACATGCTACAAAGTACCAAGGGATTGTTATGTACCAAGTGCTATGGCATGTCAAGATGTAAGCTATGTTGCTCAATATTTTTATGCTCATGGTTGGACATGACCCTTGACTTGGTCACTTGTAACTTCTTATGTGGGATAAGTTGAAATTGTACATGAGTAGACTAAGATGATTTATATTCAGTTCTTAGGTGAACAAGGCATAGTCTAGGTGTAGTAACTGTAACTTGGTCATGTTATTGTAGTCGAGGCAAGACTTGGTTAGGTTCCCAAGTCCCTAAACAATTAAGGGTAGTTGTGAGGGGATGGAAACTAAGGAGTGCTGGGGCATTCCAAGGAATGAAAATACATGCTAGCACATGTCAGAAATTGTCAATTCATGTCGAGGTGTTTCAGGGAGTGACAAGGAATCAAAAGGGAGCACTAGGTCAAAATTCATGTAAGTGGACAAATAAAAGTGTGTTCCAAGGATTGTCATGTCTCAAGGACAAAGTATGTTAGGAGAAGTTTAGAATAGGACTTGTAGGAGTGGAACCTATGGGTACAATAGGGGGCTTGTCATATCAACTTTAGACAAAAGGAGACTTTGGGTTTGGCACAACATTTTTTTCCTATGACTTGTTTGGGTTCCCAAGTCATTAAAAAGGTAAGGCTATCTATGACTGCATGAAATCTAGGGATAGGGAAGGTGTGCGAGGGAATGCCACAAAGTACTAAGACATGCTACATAGCTTGAAGGAATGTTAAACATGCCAATACAAGCCAAATTCTGAGAGATGCCAAGATGTTGCAACTACCAAGGTATGGCACGAACGCTTGGTAGGGAGTGTTAGGGCCAAGTTCTATGGAAGCACAAGGGGCACTAGTTTCAAATGTACAGAGGTGAAGTTTCAATGAGTTCTAATTTTTCTAAGGAAGGAGTAACAAGGTATTATATGCAATACCAAGGCATGTTAGAGTGTTAGGGAAGCATACCAAGGTGCACCAAATAGTAAGGTGTGCCAATGCATGCTAAGGAGTGTTTGCAAGTTCCAAGGAATTGGCCAAGATTTTGTAGTCAAGGCAAGACTTGGTTAGGTTTCCAACTATCAAAAAAAGTAAGATTAGTTGTGAGGGTGGGATAGCTAAGGAGTGCCATGGAATGCCACGGAATGAAAGGGCATGCTAATGCATGACATAAATGTGAATTCATGTTCAGGAGAGTTAGGGAGTGCCAAGGGAACACAATGGAAGAAATAGGTCAAAATTATTGGAAATAAATAAATAAGAGTGTGTGCTAAGGAGTGTTAGTGAATTCTAGCTGTCCCAAGGATCAAGTGTCTTAGGAGAAGTTCAGAATAGGATTTATAGGAGGGAATACTATGGTTATGAAATGGTATGGAAAAAGAAATTTCAGAGAGAGAGATACTTTGGGTTGGGTGTAACATTGTTTTTCTAATGAGTTGGTTATATTCCCGAGTTGCAAAAAGATTAAGGATGTCTATGAGGTCATGACAACTATGATGTGCCAAGGTGTTCAAGGGAATGTAAGGTTCCCAAGTGGTTGAAAAATGTAAGGATAATTGTGAGGGCATCAGTTCCAAGGTGTGATTCGAAATGCTAACATGTCTGAGATAGTGTGAAGGAATGTCAAAGATGCTAAGATGTGTCATGTGGTAAGGCATGCCAATATGTGCAAGAGTTTGACAATGCGTGACAATGAATGTTAACGAAACAAAAGGGAGAAAAAAGTTAAACTATAAGGAATTAACACATAATGGGGTTAATAAGTAATAAATTTATCTTGTCCATGAAAGACATGCTAGCCACACCAACAGTAGGTGCAAATAAGTGCCAAGTGCCAAATGTTAGTGAATTCTAAGTTCAAAATTTTCCTATGTTTCTTCTCATCTACTTTCCAAAACTTCGTCTCAAATAAATTCAATATTAAACCATTCTGAAGCATACCAAGTAATCTCAATGCATGCCAAACATGATAAGAGCTACCAAGCACCAACACGTGCCAAGTTCCAATGTGCATTAGAGAGTGTTATGCATGCTATGACTTTGTAGGGCATGTTGAAGAATGTAAAGTTGTGCTATAGAGTTCCAAAACATGTTCATGACTCTGAGGGAGTACCAGGACAACATAAGTGAGTATCATGTCCAAATTCATGAAAGTTAATGAATATGAGGGTGTGTGAAGGAGTGTCCGTAAGTACTATTTATGATGTTAAGGAGGGAGTGACAAGGTATGATAATCACGGCTAAGGCATGCTAGGGAATATAAGGGCAACTCATGAAGTGATAGAGTTTGATAGATAGTTCTAAGGTGTGCTAAGATGTGCCAAATAGTGTTAAGGCCTGCCAACACATGTCAGGTGCCAAGGCATGCTAGGATGTGTAGGGTGCCAAGGTATGCCAATATGTGTTGATGAGTGTCAAGGCAAAAAATGGAAAAACTGAGACAAAATTCAAGGAAATGAACACATAAGATGATTAGGGAGTCAATACTTTATCTTATTCAAAAGGGGCATACTAAGCACACTAATAATAGGTTCCAATACATGCCAAGTGCTAATGTATATCAATGCATGCTAAGGTGTTCCAAGGCATGCTAGGGACTATAGGGCATGTCAGCACATGCTACAAGAGTGTTATGATATGCTAGAGCATGTCTTAAAATATTGCTTGACTCTAAGCAGTATGGCCTTAGACACATAATGGAAAATTTCCACAACAGTGGTCTCAAATTGTTATGTTTTCACAAAAAGTATAAAAACAAGAACATATCATCATCAAAAACACATTGGAATCATCAATGGTGACGAATAGTTTTTGACCATCACCAAAAGTAATAAAAAGAGCATCAATGAGTTTCAATAAAAAAAAGTCACTAAAAGTGTCATTGAATATCACTTTCATGAAAAACCTTCAAGGACAATCAATATACATCACTTTTTTCAGGACTGTTAAAATATGTGACATTGGTGATGCATCTTAAAGTTTTGTCACATGCATGAGCCTTACCAATGACATTTTTTTGCTATATTCAAACTTTTAATTGAAGGGAGGAGGAGAAAATAACACTCTACTACTCGCTTGGATTAATAGCATATGTCTAACTGAACCTGTCAGAGAGAAATGTTTGGTGTAATTATTTTCTAACCACTCATAGAGATGCCTTAGGTGAAATTATTGTTTCATGTGATATCCCTCATATAGATGCCTTATGTGCAATTATTGTTTCCAAATTTTCTCTAAGAGACCTCCAAAAATATTACTTTCAAATTGCCATTAAAAAGTTAGTGTGCAACATTATGATTACAAGGAATCTCGTTCATAGGTAAGTATTCAATGTCTTAACTTTAAATAATGTTTGAAACAATTATCTATATAATATTAATATAAAGAAAATTAGTATTAATGTAAAACATTTAATTAAATATTTACCTAATCAGATTTATAATTTAATCTTATTGTATTTGTTTCTAAATATTCAGTAAGTCATCACCAAAAATATTGTTATCAAATTTCAATTAGAAATTTTATTGTATAAGCGTGGAGCATTATTATTGCAAGGAAGAAAGGTTCAACATTTTATTACTCGAGAATGGTCTTAACTACATGCCAATGTTAATGAATGGAGTCTAACTCATGGTAATTATTTAAGGAAGATATGGCCCTTGGAATAACTCACTAGTAGTGTATAAGGTACGAGATGCCTCTATGTATTTCGTAATTAACTTTTTTCTTGTTTAATTAGATCCAAGGAAGAAGAGATATTAACCAAGGAGAACCAATTTTAATAATAATTATTATTTTAGATCAATTATTTTAGAAAAGTAATTGTAACATTTAGAATCATATTAATGATAAATTTAAATTTATTATATTATAGTAATAGGGGTGGTTAACTTAGT
Organism: Pinus taeda; assembly: GCA_000404065.3. Lineage (NCBI taxonomy): Eukaryota > Viridiplantae > Streptophyta > Pinopsida > Pinales > Pinaceae > Pinus > Pinus taeda. Next base: position 5,528 of record APFE030563378.1, read on the forward strand.
GCATTCATTTTGTTTATTTGATGTTTTAATACATTTTAGTGATGTTTTTACACTTGTCATAAATCTTGAGCAAATAAATTTTCACTTTATCTAATTATTATTTATATAATATCATTTTCATGAGAGTGAAAACAATATGGTTTAGGTTTCTAGATGTGAGTGTAATAAGTATATTATTCCAACTTAAACCATAGGTTTACTATTTTGAATAGAAGAACAAAATGAAATATAAGGATGCATATATAATTGAGAATATATTCCCAGTTTCACAAAAAATTTTAGAGCATAAGTATAATGAAATAGGCGATGCAATCATTAATCTTAAAAGTATGTGGCATGGAGCTATGAAAAACACATAAACCTCTAAAAAATATTGGTTTAGATGTTCGGGTATTTACTCTATCAGTAGATAATCCAACTAATCATTTTCTTTAAAATAAACTCAAATATATATGAGCATACCTTGTTTTGAAAATAGATTCCTTTCCAAACCAAATAATATTGGACCATTACTACGTTTAGAAAAATAATAGTATGTGAAACTTAAGTAATTTATTATGATATATGAGCATGCACCATCCCCAAAAAGCTTGGAACATAGTATGGAAATAATATTTTAGGAACAATTGAGACACGACATGCAAATTATTATGATTTTAGTTTTACTTTTCACTAAGGTGTCTCCTTTATTGGAATATCGATTGGTAGCAAAAAATGTATGAAAAAAATTGAGGAGTGATATTTTTCTATTATTATATTGTCTTGTGTTACTATTATTTATATTATATTTTTTTCCGGACGAAGGCGGGCGAATATGATACTCTACTATTGGCTAGGATGAACAATATCTTCCAAACCCAAACTCATAGAAAAATATGTTCGATGTAATTAATTCCTAACCCTTCACAGAGATACCTCAGGTGTAGCTACTATTTCATGTCCAACCTTTCATAGATATTCCCTAGGTGTAATTATTGTTTCCAAATTTTCATTACATGACCACTAAAAATATTACTTTCAAATTTCCATTAAAAATTTAGTATTCAAAATTATGATTTTCAGAGAATAATGTTCAGAGCTACATGCAAGATCTAACTTGAGTTGAAAGCTTCACATTTTGGAGGGAAGTATTCAATGTGTTAAAATTAAATAACATTTGAAATGTTTAGCCATATAATACAAACATAAAACTAACTAATATTAATATAAAGTATATCATTAATCAATTATCTAATTTACTTTATAGTTTATTACTATTGTATTTTTTTCCTAATATTCATTAAGCTGCAACAAATAATATTGTTCTCAATATTTTACAACAATTGTGTATTATATGTATAGAGCCTTATCACTGTGAAGTCGAAAGGTTCAACTTTATATTACTCAAGGATGGTCTTAACTACATGCTAATGTTAACAATTTTCAGGGAAAACTCCACCACGTGGAATGACCCGTTATTCGTCTATAAGGTGTCGTATCCCTCTGGGTTTTCAATCATTATCTTGTTTTCTTTTTCATTGCGTCTTAGGAAGATGATATATTAGCCACGAAGAATTAATTTTAATAATAATTATTATTGTATATCAACTATTTCAGAATAATAATTGTAATGTTTAAAATTATATTAATGATAATTTATAGTAATAGAGGTAGTTAAATTAGTACATTAATTTATATTAATTGATATTTTAATACATTTTAGTGATGTTTTTAGACTGTCAAAAATCTTAAGTGAATAAATTTCAATTCTATCTAATTATCATTTAGATAATAACAATTGTCTAGTAGTGAAATTAGTATGGTTTAGCTTTTTATATAGGACTGTAACTAGTATATTATTCCACATTAAACCATAGATTTAATTTTTGAATAAGAAGAAAAAATTGAAATATAGGGATGCATATATAATTGCTCATACATTGAAATTGTTACCAACTATTTATATGCTCTAAATGTTAGACTAATGTTAATTATTTCCTTATTGAGTAGATAGTCTAAATCATCATTTCCTTAAAGAGAAAATCCATATATGAATGAGCATACCTTATTTTGAAAATAAATGGCATGCCATACCAAAAATTATTTGGGCATTTCTACATTTAGGAAAGTAATAATATGTTAAAGGTAAATAGCTTATTATAATATATGAGCATGTATCATCATCGAGAGGGTTTGAAGCAATTATGGAAATTAGTTTTTTTATAGTTCGACTTTATCACTAAGCTTTCACCTTTATCATAATATTCATTGGTATCAAAAAATGCATGCTAAAAATATTTGAGTGAGGATTTTCCAAACACTCTCTTGTAACTATTATTTATATTATATTTTTTCCTCAATGTATATCATTATGGGACCCCATATTAAAATCAACACCATGTTGTGCGACTTTATAATGAATGTGCTTTGGTCACTATGAATGCATCAACCATAGAATTGATCACCAACATTACAGAGAAAATAATAATGTAATAAAAAATTTAAATCATCCATGAAACAATATAAAAGTAAGGAATGGAGAGCGATTTATTTTCATTTGATTACCAATTGAATTGATATAAATAAAAAATGGACATGACACTCTATAAATGAGTCAACATTGCAAAGGAAGTAATACAAAATTGTGATGTACAAACTTAAAAGCCCGAAATCTATTGCCAATACTAGACAAGAGAATACTTGAAGTTGTTTGACACAATTAGACTTGTTTTAGAAATAAGCAGAAAATTATATCATGACATATTGACTAGCAGAAGAAAACAAGCCATACAACTTATTATGTAGCTCATTTACCTTGATTTAGCGTAAATGCAAATAAAACTAATATTGAATCTTTAGCATAATGTAATTATATATTTATTCAAATAGATACGTCAAATATCTATGTCAGAACATTAGCAACTCATAACGAAAGTGAAATAGAATTAGTAAGTGCAATACATTGCATGATTTTCAATTATATTTCATGGGTTGGTCAAACATAATGTTTTATAGGATCGTGCAAGAAGAAACCACACTATTACAATTGATGGTATGATATACAAGTCTTAAAAGATGTAGTTAAGGAAAGGTCGGTGGATTCAAACAACCTACATCAATGCACATTTACAAATGGTCAGATCCACAATTTTTTAGACCATATATATTGACTGAATTCAAAATATGATTAAGGAATTGTGTAAGTACGTAAAGTTTACAAATGAACTTATGAAATAGTTCAAGATATGTATATTAAAATCCTTATATAAATTTATATGAAGTAAAAATATTTAGAAAATAGAGTTAGAGGTTCTTCATCCCTTCTCCATGATCACATTATCAAGAAAAATTATGTTGAGATTCTCAAATATTTGAAAGAAAGGGGAAAATGAAAAATATGGGTATGCCTTGTATGAATACCTCATGAAACCTATTTCAGTATCAATAGAAAAAAGTTGTTATATGTGGATAGACTTACTTTAATTCTTTCCTACCATGGATGTCATACCATTAATAATGAGACATCTAGAATAACAAAAAGAAACCCATAATGACCCTAAACTCCTGAAATGAAGTGTAAAAGGAGTTGAACAAATAATGCACATTTGAAAGTCCCAAAGATAGTTCGACCCTTAACTTAAATTGGGTATGTATAGAATAAATGATGTAAATCAAATATACATGTCCAACATTTTGTAACTCACCAATAATGTAAAATAGAGTGCAAATGATTCACGTATTATTCACAACTTGATAAAATATATGTTTTCATAGGATCATATAATCTTGAGTCGTGCTATTAGAAAAGATAATGTGAGATCCAAGTACGAAAATATGCGACTAATGAAGAATACTTGTATTGAAGCAATGTAGACCAATGAAAATTTGGATAAGATTCAATGTATAGAATTATATATAGATTCGTCTTGAAGAAATAATACTTAAAGAAAAACTTGAAAGCTAAACATGGTCATTCTCCAATTTCCTAGATCTTTTGTTTGTATCAAAACATAATCCTTTTTAACATTAATAACATCGTTGTACTGAAATATTAAAAATACTAATTATCGCTAAGATGAAGTTATTTGACATGAGTAAGTTTACGAACAATAAGGAATTGGTAAATTTGAGCATTATAATATTTAGGAAAATGTGTGGGTTAAATGAATATAGGTTAAAATATAACAATGCCATATAATAAAAGTTAGACAACTTTTCCTCAAGGATACTTTCAAGGTCTATGAATATCTCTCACACTAAATATGAGTAATGCTTCCTAAAACTATTTTTGAATTATATAGAACAAATTCCAATCATGTCATAAATTCACATGGATGCTCTCTTTTAGATTTAGGTTACTCTATCTTCAATTTATATCACACATGTCCATAATCACGATTAGTATATAAATTTTCATATTAAGTAACCCCTTACCATTATCTTTGGTCTTGCAAAACCGAAAACTAAATTGAACACTTACAAAATACGCCTTATTTTTTGAAAACGTGCGGTCAATTTAATCTTATAAAAAATACACCTTAAATCATATTCTCCACAAAAAATGAGAGCATCTCCATGATATTTTATGAAACACTCATGATTATTTATAGCACATAATGCAACACACAAAAAAGAAAGGGAATTATCCTTTTGATCATTTCTATTTTAATATCACAAAATGAAACATGTGAATTGGTAGAAAACAATTGTTGTTTATTTATTAAAGAACTAAAATCTATGCAACTTACCAATACCAAGATTCTCATATTGTAGTGAGGTTCTACAAAGAAAAAAGAAAATAGGTTTATCGTAATACTTTGAACCATTATTTGAAAACAAGATATCACATACTAGTACTTTTGTTTATGATAATGGATTTAGTAACACTTCTATTACTAAAATCTTTCTTCCATATAATGCCAAAAAATTACTAAAATGATGATTTATAGTGATAACCCTTACTATTGAAAAGGAAATCCATAGAAACAAGGCTTTCTCTCCCTATATAATGACTAAATATCCAATTGCCCTTCATTTTTAGAGTCCCAAGTTTTTACTAAGGGATTTGTCCAACTATCTAGAAAAAGGTTGTTTTCTAAGCTAATTTTTTTGCATTTTATAGAACCAAGGATTTATGGAAATGATTTATCACATGGTTTTGATTCACAAGTTATTTGGTTTGAATATATATATATTTGCATTTTCATGATGTTAAATATATCTCACAATTTTAAAACTTTACAAGTTAAAAAAATAAAACAAAAATGACACTCAAACACTATTAAGAGTTGACTATATACTTACTAAATTTTGCATGTTACATGTAGATGTACTTAATACTATATGATTTTGAGCAAAATATAAACATATATATAATTGTATATAAATTCATTTTT
>APFE030563398.1:1394-58372 GCA_000404065.3 Pinus taeda
TACAACTAGGAACCGGCGGTGTAGCATTGTTCGATTGTTGCTAGACCCCTGTTGGGCTAGTAGGGATCGCCTCTATCCGTAGAGGGGATTTACCTATCCAACAATCCCAAATAAAGGAAGTTCCTTGCTTGAGAAATCGGGTAAATCATGAAGCTAGCCCAACGTAATTGGGTATGAAATGACAGAGGAAATTTTCTTTTCCCTGCAGGCACTGGAGTTGGTGCAATGAAGATGGGTGGGGGTTATATTAACAATGGCCTCGACTTTAAGCAAATCAAGGTGAATATCGTCCTTGGAAACAATAAATTTGAGGAGCCGTACGGATTCGACATAGAAAACACATTTATGCGGGTTTAATCGAATGTTATAGTGTCTACAGCAAAGAAAAATATACCGAAGATGGTCAGGGTGATTTTGGCGCTTACGAGAATGAGTAGGGAGGTCATCCAAGTAAGGTTGAATGATGTTGCGAATGTCATGAAACGCATAGGACATCGCCCGTTGAAATGTAGCCCCAACATTTTTTACACCAAAAGGGAGCTTTTTGTATGCGAAAGTACCCCACGGACAGACAAAAGCTGTCTTTTCTTGATCGGTCAGTGCAATTTTAATCTGGTTGTAACCAGAAAAATTGTCCATAAAGGAAAAAAAATTGCTTCTATGACATTCATCAATGATCTGTTCAATGAAGGGAGTGGGATAGTTATCCTTAGGACAGGCACGATTGAGATCATAGTATTCGACTCAAACGTGGATCGTGCCTTGTTTCTTTGTCACTGGTACAATATTTGACACCTGATATGTAAGAGGGATCGGAAAAATGAATCCATCTTTGAGAAGTTTTTCAACTTCACCCTTGATAGCAGTCGCTTTCCTAGGGTGCACTAGGTGGAGTTGTTGCCAAACTGGCTTCATGTAAGGATAAGTCAGTATTTCACGCACAATGATGTTAGGATCAATGCTAGGAATTTCTTCATATGACCACGCAAACACATCATGGAATTCTTCAAAAAAGACGAGTATAGATCTTGATCTTATCTGAAGAATAAGTTACCCCGATATGGACATTTTCAACGACACCAGGCTTGACAGAAATATCAATTGGCATCGTTTGGGTAATATTACCCAAATTTCCTTCCGACCATACTTCAAGAGTTAGGATCAATGCCAGAAGTGGTAGGGAAGGAAACTGAGAAGGGAACTCCTCAAGACTAGTAGACATGACCGACGGGCAAGGCAGGAACGAGGAACAATGACGAGTATCAGTCCAAGGTGGTTCCTCGAGAGATATTACTTCCATGATACTATCGTTAGCAAGAAAAGTCTCGGCTAAGGGATCATGAGATTCAGAAGCACCAAGCCACGGGGATTGAGAATACGTATCGAGAGAAGTTCTCGAAATAGGAAAATCAGAGGATACTGAACTTGAGGCCAAAGCAATTTCTACATAATTGATTTCAGCAGGACTAAGTGGCATAACCTCGCCCCAGGTATCAACAAGATCTGGTGAAGGTATGACCCAAGGATTAGATTTGACCAATATGATGTTGACAGAGGCAACATGAGGAGGTGGGAGTGGAAAAATTCCCATCAAGGCAGAATCTTTAGAAAGACCTGCCCCCACACTCATAAGGAGCACCAGTGTGCTTAACATTTGGAACATTGCCATCTAAGAATGAAGGGGTAAAGAAGGACAGTTGGTTGACTATGATGATCTTCCCTTGATGGGGAAAAATGAATCACGTGGAACAAGGAGGAGGCTACAGCATACATGGCATGGGTCCAACTCCATCCGAGTAAGAGATTATAATTTAGATTAGCGTCAACAATCTCCACCTCGACGTGTACTATCTTGCCCTCCAAAGCAATGGAAAGGTTGGGTAAGACACTGAAGGGTCTCGAATCGAACTCGTTGAAAGCTTCCAAAGTGTTAGGGGATTGGTTCAAAGTAGGAGAACCAATTTCCTTCCAGCAAGTGACTAACATGATGCAAGTAGAAGCACCTTCATCGATGACGGTCCTGTGAATGGTTTTCTCATTGATGATTACCTATATGAGAAAGGCTATTTGATGAGGTAGTCACAGAACGTGGTTATCTATATCAAAGCATATCAAACTAGAATCTGTATGATAAATACCCCCAATAGCCGATAGCAAGGATTTTGGCTGAGACGGACAGCTTTGGAGTACCTCGAGAATAGACATAGTTGATGGTACGTGAGTCAAATCCTAACCAATATTATAGTGTTGAGCAACTCGAGCGTTGGGATTGTACAAGGACTTCCTTAGCACACCTCGATTAGGTGGTTGAATGGCGGAATCAGGGTTAGGGCACTCGATATGAAGAGGGCTAGAACTTGGGGCAGAAGAAGAAGGGGTGGCTTCTTTCTCTTTCCCAGCTGTCGGAGCAGGATTTTGATAATATTTTGATCTAGTAGCCACATTAATGGGCGTACTCATCATGAAAACTTGAGATCCTGAGGAAGTAGATGATTGGGGTTGGTCTACCATTTGAGTCTACTGAGACAGAAACGGCTCTTTCAGGACATCTAGGGTCCCTTTGAGCAAACGACTAACTTCAAACCATTGAGGACAATCCTTAGTATAGTGATCCTACTCGCAAATGAGGCACGGATATTTAGGCTTCTATTGTGAAGAATCACTAGCAGACGACTTAGGAGGACCTTGTTTTGGGGCATCAACTTACCCTTTCCTTTTCCTTTCTTCTTACCTTTTGAGGATTTGTCCATTGTGGTAGACTGGACAACATGGACCTCTGAGGTTTTACCAGGGCCAGGTGGATTCTGGGAGGAACTATTGGAAGTAGTGTTCGAGACCGACTTATGTTTGGAAGAATATTTAGCAGGGATTCGGGACACTGAACCAATTACTCCATCAACAGGAAGTGTAGCTTATGACTTTGATGCCATGGTATCGGAGGATGGTCGCGGAGCATTGGGTAATAACTCATACAAAGTGCCAGATTGAGAATAAACAATATCTAAGTACTGGGCATGAGCAATGGCTTGTTCTTCGGTAACACATCCACCTATAGCTATATCGCGAGCAATTGGAGCGACGGATGACTTGGTAAACCATTCGGTGAGCAACTGATCAGCAATCTCAAATTTGATCAGGAGACATCTACGTCTCCATTCATGGATGTGATCAGAGATGTGTGTCGCAGTATCTTGCTTAAGCGTTGTGAGCAGATAGGTGTTAGTTTCATAGCGAACCGGCAAATGGAAATGTGTGAGGAAAGTACTTCGAGGGATCTCGATGTACCATTTGGCGGCAGCACCTGTGAGGGTTCATTGGAAAAGACAAAGAGGAATAGAATCATCAATGTAGGAATTTGAAGAGCACCAGAGGTGATATGTCATCACATGGGCTTGAGGATCTTCTTTTGCTTTCCCATCAAAATTAAGATAATCGCTCGGGATCTTGGATAGAACCGGAGGCCAGTATGGTGAATGAAGAATTGGATCATTCGTGAGTCGAGACACATCTGGTAACTCTAGTGTGGCCAAGAATGGAAATTGAGTATTGAAAGGCATTGGAGGTTGATAAGCGGGTCCAACCGAATGAGCCCATCCCTGCTGGTAAGGATTTTGGCCCCATAGTGGAGGGTTCTGGCCATATGGCATTTGGTTTTGCCCCCACTATAGGTTACCTTGGTTGTAGGGAGGATTTTGACCTTGAACACCTTGGAACTATTCGGCCATAGGTTGTTGATAAGCAACATATGGGTTAAGAGGTTGTTGAGCCTGTTGACCTTAAACATATGGATATTGCACCTGTTATCCCCGAACATATGGGTTTTGAACCTCCTGCCCTTGAACAAGAGGATCTTGGACCTGCTATCCTTGGACATAAGGATTGTGCACTTGCTACGCTTGGACATAGGGATTTTGGACCGACTTCCCTTGGTCTAAAGGATTATGTACCTGTTTCCCCAAGACATTAGGATTTTGGGCCTGCTGCTGCAGGACTTGACCCTGGCCTTGTCCTTGCAAGGTTTGACCCTGTTGATATGTATATAAGGGTTTTTGTTGCCCGAGTTGGCTCTGTTGTTGTGAGGATTGACCTTATGGCTGCAAAGGTTGTCCCTGTGGCTCCAGAGGTTGGCCCTGCGAAGACATAGATTAGGACGTTTGCGGAGCATACTGCATCTGCTGCTACATGGTTTGTTGCAATTGTTGCGAGGGTTTCCCCTACGGTTGTTGCAATTGTCCTTGCTGCAGTATCATCTGCCCCTGCAGTTGCGTAGACGACCCTTGCTATAACGAAGGTTGCTTTTGTTGCTGCAGAGGTTGTCCTTGCTACCGCAAAGGTACTTGAATAGTTCCCGAAAATTTTCCGAACTGAATCTGACCATAGCCACCCGGAAAAGTGGATGGTCCATGATGAACATAATATCTAGACTGAAGGACGTAAGGCGTATTAACCATTCCTTGAGAATTTTATGGAATGTAAGGATTTTGGTACTGAACCTGAGCCTCATAAGGCTATTGATACTGGAAATTGCTTAACCCAGATGGACCAACGGGATTTTGGACTTGTTGGTACTGGACATTGCTTAAACCAGCAGGACCAGAAGGGTTTTGGATAATACCACAAGAAGGTTGGTTCATAACAACCATGTGAGCTTGTGAGCTACTCCCATTGGTGGTGCATGACATCATAGAAACACTCAGATTCTATGCCCTAGGTGGTGGCACTGCTTATCCACTTACTGGAGGGATTGAAGAACTTACAGTAACATTCTTTGAAACTGTCGATTGAACATGACGGGTGACTAGGACAGACGAGACAAGAGGGTTCGGAACAGTGAGTTGCACTGGGACTGAGGTAACGACATGTTGGGAGGTCGAGTTCGGAATGAACGAACCTGTAGTAGGCATGGCGCCAGACACCCAAATAGGGTTGTGATAAAGTGATGAGGCACTAGGTGTACCTGAGACTAATTGTGCTAAAGTCACATAATTAGGTGGAAAATCCCGATACACACTGCTGGGAATGCTCCCCATATAGGGGAAACCTTCATGAGGAAATTGATGTTCTTCCTCTTCGACAGTGTATGGAGTAGAAACTTCTGATTGATATGGAGAGGTAACTGGAGCATCGCCTTTGGGTTCCATATATGGGAACAAACAACGACGAACAACCAAAGATGTACGAGAGGATAATTCCAAAGGAACACCCAGTTGATCGTACAGACTATACAGACGCTGCAGTGATATCACAATAGGGTCGAACAAAGGATTCGGAGGATATATAACTAGTCCAAGCTGACCTTCAGTAGTTGGCAAACTCTCAGGAGTCTGGACAGGATTGTCCAAAGATTCCGGGCCAATATCAGCAAGTGACCCAGTATCTGAAGTAGGTGGAGGATGAGATGACAAAGGTTGAATGCTCAGAACGATTATGAGTTCAACACCTTGGTCCTCGAGTGACTCTGGTAATTTAGGAAAAGGTTCCTCAGACAATCTTTCAGATGGATGAGAGGAAGAGGAACTAGGTGAACCAGATGGTTCACCCACGACGACCTTGTCTTAGTTAACATGAAAAGAGAGATAAATTTCAAGGCTTTAAAATGTACTTTAGGGAAAACTCATGATTTGGTCTAGAAAAGACTAACATGATGTTATAAGATTGTGGGCAACAATTTTTTAAGACGCATAAATAAACTGGTGCTCTTTCATGTTTTAAGAGTCGAGAAAGAAGCAAAAGATGACTCTATCACTTTCGATTGGAAACGAACTCGAAAGGACAAGCGCTCAAATTATCTTTTAATTTTAACGAGTCAAAAAGATCAAATGGCTACTCCGGATGATCTAGGTAAAAAGGATTACCAGGCAACCGTGAACTACAGAATACCTCCCGATGAACCGAGAAGTATGGGCAGGCAATCTCCCCGAATGTTGTGTTTGGTGTATCACGTTTGCAAGGCGGCAAACTCGACTTCCTATTAATAAAGGATTGTAGCCTAGAGGGGTCTCCCGTTATATACTCGACAGTACGGGGAGCACAAGTCCGTACTAGCGTTATCTAATGCCGAAGCTAACAATAGATGCTAGGTTTAAAGATGTCAGAACACATCTCTAGCCTAGACCTTCTAGATGTGATCATTAGGTTTCAAAATGCGCCTTAGGTTAATTGAGCTCATTTTAAAGTTTATCTTGAATTATGTCTCGGTTTTCAAGCCTTAGTGATGTGATTCAAAAAGCCCTAAATGCAGCTAAATGAGATAAGACCCCTTCAATTCGATGAATTGTCTACACTAGAGAGGGTAGAAAATCAAATGCAAACAACCAAGCAACCTAAAGCAAAATTATTTTTCACTACTTCACTTTTCCAGAAAATAAACTAATGAAAAATACATTCCAAGTCCTAATTTCCTAACAAGTACACTCCAACAGTTCTTTCAGAAGTAAATAGAGTTCTTTTTCTTTTCAAATGCCAATTCAATCCTAGTCTTCAATTATGCTAACTACCATAACATATTGATGCAGCAAACTAGAATTTTGTACCTTTCATGAAATGACAAAATGAATTTCTCATCAAACAATTCAACAAAAAAGTTTCAAGACAATCGATTTTCAAGCAAATGAAAAACACAAAAAGAGAATCTCTTTCAAACTAATGATGCAATGACTTTACCAAAAACAAGACAAGCAATGTGATCTATGTCAAAAAAGAGACATTTATACAAGCAAATGAAAACTTTTCAAACTTCTGTAATGGAGATAAAAGCCATAGAAGACCATAAACGAAATGCAAGGAGTAAATGCACCAACAACTTGACTCACTGAGTTCACAATCAGCTGAATATATGACAACCTAGATGCCCTAGTCCCATTAACCATCCAATGACCCAAGAAATCAAGCGAAAAGATGGCAAATCAACAAGCAAATAAACCAAATGAAAAGCAGCTTTCTAGTGAGGGAGAAGATGGTCTAAACAACTTACAGGGTAGAAATCTTGAGAGCAAAACGCACTAAACAAGATCTGGGGTGAACCCTAATCTTCACTTGCAGGCATCGGCATGACTACCTAACTGACAACAAGCACCAGAAGGAGGTCGATGCAACTGTTCCTCAGCATATTGCGCTAATTGGCACAACTGTCAGTGAAATAAGCATGTTTAGTGAGGATGCAAAGAAAAAAATTCAAAAGTTGGAACCAGGCTTACTACTATAAATTTTAAACCCAAAGTAGTAAGCAACGCAAAGCAGACAGAACTAAAGGGAAATGGCGAAACTAGAAAAGTTCACACAAAACCATGAAATTCCAAGCAAACAAATAGAAGGATTGGATCCCCAATGAAGTCGCCAATTTGTGGTGAAGTAAAATTCTAAGTGCGAGCACAAACATTTCTTCTAGCCCGATAGCAGGTCTAGCCACAAACAAGACATTCTATGGAATATTTCCTTAGGTTAGAACCAATTAAGAGGGCCTACCTCTTAGTATTCTTATCCCATTTGGTGATGACCTTGCTTACTCGTTCCAGTTATCTCTCGTTTCCTTCTTCGAACACCTAAAACAAGTAAACAATAGCAAACAACAACCGTGATAATAGACAAATTGTAATTCAACCTACTTAACAATTCAAGAAGCATTAAACCATAAACATGTGAGATGACACATTATGTAGGAAATCAATCGATAGTTGCATGTATATTAAATCAAGAAGAGATTACAACCATTGTCTTGACGTTGCTATTCTCCTCTAACAAAACCAAGTTCCCACACACTTCTATTAGCATTCCATGATGGCCTCAACAATGATATTTTTAAGGCTCTTCCCTTTAGTCTTCACACTTCTCCCTCACACACAACTAGAGAGCTACAACTATGGATAACTTCTTGATCACTCCAAACTTAATTAGCACTATCACACCAACATTAACACTAGCTTATGCTTGGGAAAAAGGGAGGTTTATATAGCATGAATGGATGGGAGATGGTTCCTCTTCTCATGGGAGAAGGTCTTATCTCCTGAGGTAGTTCCATCCTTATAGGGGAACGGATCCCAAACTGACATCCTTGACTCCATCCGACCCAGCCATTTACCAGACTTTCGTTATGAAGCTTCTAGAGTTGGAAGCTTCGACTCCTCATTTAAAAATCTTTCTAAAAGAGGATCAGCGTGACTGGAACAAGGCTCAATCGCTCCGGTCGGCACTAGGGATAGTTATAATCCATGCATATCGGCACGAGAAGAACAAGGGTCATTAGCGTCAGTCTTGTAAACTGGGAAAAATAGAAGAGATTTGAAAAATGATGCAAAGGGGAATTGCTCTGCTCATGAAGAGAGACACAATGGGAGTTTCTTCATGAAGGGGAAGCATGTAGGGTTCCCTATAGAGGTCCTCTAGTATCATGGAACGGGGAGTACAGGAACAGTGAAAAAATGTTGTGTAACAGGATACCATATGCTTATCCTATAAGTTCATCTTTCGGATGAATCCATCATAGTATTTTTAACGAGCCCTAGGAAGGAGTATCTTGGTCTCGTCGTGGTTACAAGTCCTTGGTCGTTTTAGTTTTACGAGTCTGTTGAAGCCTCGAAATTCGTTGCAACAACATGGGGGATGACCACCCGGTCCAGACCTTAAATCAACTCATTTTCTGTTTGGAATGGTGGTTCTGACTGGTTCAACTAGGTCCAGTTGCCTTCTCTCAATCCCAATGGCTTTAAAATATGACTTTCATTCATCAATGGAGAAGAGACATCAGATCAACCCTCTTGCTGGTTCGGGCAAGAAAGTGATCCTTAAGCTGATTTGGGGCTCAGCCACCACTATTAAAGTTTTCCTCTTTGGGAAGAGGACTTAAAAGAATGTAGAAATTAATCTAAATGCAAACTTATTCTAAGATGCAAGCAAAGGAAACTATCTTAATCCTATCTCAATTAGGTAGATATAGATCTAACCCAATTAAGAGCAAGATAATTTGAATAATTGGGACTTAAATATGTATGGTTTATAATGAATATCAAGTTAATGAAGTAGTTCAATTAACTGACATTATGAATACCAAACACATCCTATTGAGACCTCTTAACTAAAATAATCAATCAACAATACTCAGGAAGAAGTTCAGAAAATGGTATTGATCATTTAATCAGTAACTTGAATAATTAAATAATAATATGCAAAAGAAGTTCACAACATATCATTATTCAACAAATCAGTTTTATCAAATAGATTTCTGAGTAAATAGTTACTCATAAATCATAATTTAATCCATAAGAATAGAGATACATAATAACATAAAATTGAGACAAATTACCCATACCGACAAAAGTGCACAAATATGAAAGTAAATTGACACATTCATGTTATCATAAAATGAAAGAAGTATTCAAACTAATAGTATTTGAAATACCAATTTTATTGAATCCATTCTCTAGCTCCGGTCTCCAACAGTCTTTTACAATGCATAAGCTTCTGCTTTCAAAAGCAGAGCTACAATAGCGCAAACTCTATTCATTATACATAACTCAAAATGTAAAAGAAAAACCTCAATAATCTCTAGATCTGAGATTCCTCTCCTCCCACCTACAACTCTAAATCCTTATCACAAAAGTGCTTTTTAGAATTCCAGAATTGCAGAGGAGAGAAGCCATTGTTACATTTTGCAATTTGCAATTTATAATATTTGCAAATGAATTCTTAACAAGAAAGTTTGTTGAAGAAGAGATTTATTCAATCAATTTTCATTTGCTCAAAATTTCATTCTTCAATTGTTGGAGCATTCTCATTGATTGAGATCTTGTTCTCCTCATCTTCTCAACTTTTTTCTTGTAAAAACAAATCAAAACAAAATTAAAATGTAAAAATAAAATCAAAATGCCAAATCTAGAATTAAAACAAATCTAATTGATTTCAATTAAATAAATAATTGAAAATAAAATTTTAGCTTTCTATTGATGCATGTAATGATTTAATTGGCCAAGAGTATCATTAACGAATGGGTCTGCATTCAGAAGAGGTTTGAGCAAATGAAAATGCAGAGAATAAAACTCTAAAAAATGATTTTGTTTAAAAATTTGGAACTTGATGTTCTGCCTATTTTTAGATCCAATAAATGATCAAATCTGTTAGTGAATCCTCCTCAGAAATGTTCTCCATGATTTTATCTTTCCAATGAGTTGTTCTCAGCCTCATTTGGCCAAGTAAAACTTAATCTATGAATCTCCAAAGGTTAAGAGTCAAAACTGCTAGAATTCTGAAATTTTTATTGTTGGGCTAAAAAATCAAATTTTTTTATTAAAAATCTAATGTTAAATTAAATTTAATTATCTAATAATTAATTCTAATCAACTATAAACTAAATTAATTATTTACAATAATTAATATTAATATTAAACTAATTAACTAAAATATACAATTAATTTAATTTATTTAATTTAATTAATCGAACCTTTATATTAATTAATTTTAACTATATTAAATAAAATAATTTTATTATCTAATAATTATTAATAATTAACTATTAAAACTAACTTAATTATTTACAAACAATTAATAAATTAGTATTAATCTAATTAACTAAAAATATACAATAATTTTAATTTAAATTAAAAATCAAACTCATATATTAACTAGATTAACGTATTAATAAAATAAATTTTAATTAAATTATTATATTTAATGTTTCAAAGTTATATATTAAAAATATATATATAACTCAAAACCCGTCCATTATATAAGTTTCGATGCCTTTAACTCACCATTCGTTTATTACTTGACTATTATATGAAAAGGGAGGAGAGGGCTTTACTCATCATCGCGAAAAGGCTTATCACATTTCACAAGAAATAATGATCGGGAAATTTTAAATGTGCAACTTAAAGTTTTTGCGATATGGTTTTTTGCGAGAACTATTTTTAAGAAATTTTGTTTTTTAATAAAAAAAAAAATTGTGATGTAGGTATCGGGCGTTATTAAATTAATAAAGTTAGAGTGGTTCCAATGGAATATTAATCTTATAAATTGAATTATATTTATTTTGCAATTTTGGGAAATCGGTTTTGGCAATTTGTTTTAAAATAATAAATTAGAGTAAATTACGAAGATTCTGATATATGATTTTATCTTTTGTATGATTGAACTGGATCATTTTATAGGACTATTAGTGGAAAAAAAATTAATTAATTAATTAATAAAATAAAAATAAATTAACTAAAAATCAATATTTACAATGAATGACTATTGAGCTTAATTAGCTACAAAATTGAAATATTATATAGTTATTTACATTTTTAGTCCAAGCAAGAAAATGATCCAAATTCATAAGAGTGTTATTTACAACCTGCTTGATCAAATGAGTCGAAACAATTATCGATGGAAAACTTGTGAAAAGTCAACTCAATGAAGCAATAAAACATTAAATCCAACAAAAATAATAATAATAATAATAATAAAATTGTACGACAATCTTAAATAAAAATCAAAAAGATTCTTAGTCAAAAATTTATAGAAAGGGTCCCCATTATTAAATACATAATAAAAAAAATGGGGGGTTGTGTTTTACCACAATAATGGCGACACGCGGGAGAAGAACCAATTATCTCTGTTTTATATGAATAAGATTTTCCTAAAATTAATGTAAAAATAATTAAAGAAGAGAGAATTATTTTTGAAATGTTTAACTAAGTTCATTAGTCTGAATAAAAACAAGAATCATCTAACTGTAATTTTTCTTAAAATTCATCGTAATCAAAATATCTCATAACTCTATATCAGTCTTTCATTAGTTGTAGAGATAAAGCAGGGGTTACTTTACAGCTTAGCTTTTAAAATATACTCGTTTGTCACAGGTGGAGCCATTGCTGCCAACAAACATTTGTAGTCTCGATAGGGTTACCTTTTAATCATCAATGATTCAGAATCCCATCTATTTAAGAATTATTGACCTAAAGATAAATCCATTTATATATGTTTATTTTCTTTGTATTTGTTTTTTTTTTATTTCTTAAAAGCCATTGTCCTGGTTTGGTTGCAAGATAGTTGACAATGTCATTCACTGGTTATAATTGCACTAAACAAGACGGCTCGTGATGAGACCCCTTGTCTTATAATTGTTTGCAATCATAAGCCATTACCCTAGTTTGTTTAGCAGTGTCGGTAATGTCAACTTATTTTTTCCCTATGATCATGGTAAGAAGGCTCATGATGAGACCTCTTAGCTTTTAAGTTTAATATATTTTTGGATTACACTCTAGGAAAACAAGACCTTTTGGACAGGGAGAATTATTGACTCCTTAAGAGTTAAAAATGACAATTTCAAAGTTATGGGTGCTTCACTGTAAAGTGTCTTTACTTGGTTAAAAATAACTTTCCTTTACTGATAATAAAATTTTGAAAGATCTTAATAAAATATTGAAATCTCAAAATAATTACAATTTTGATGAAAAAGCCAATAGTAGACTATTAACATTCTTTTTCTGTGTATGCCGACCATTGTTAGGTAACAAAAAGGTCTTTCGTATAAATTTTGGCAAAGTCACCAAAATCAAAAACTAAAAAATAAAAAAATAAAAAAGAATTCCTAATCTAAATTGATAGAAGAAATCAACAAACAAAAATAAAAATGAAAAAAATGTAAGAGCATAGAGGAAAATCCACGTTTTTAAAAAAACTCCAACAAAAATGTTTATACCAATGTCTCAACAAAATGAAGTAAAAGAAAATAATCATGTAACCATTCCTTCTTATGTTGAGATCAAAATAAATTTTACCTTGCAGGGTTATAAGCGTTTTAGGTTTCAGATAGCAGTGATGATAAACTTCACCCACAATAAAAAAAATTATGTCTGGTGTCAATCTTTTTGTTTCAAAGCATCATCTTAATCATTTTCTAATAAAATGAATGCTTAAAGAAACAAACTAAAGGTTCAGAAACTTCCTAGTGTAGTTGTTTTGATGAAGATTATCGTTGCTTCTTGAAAGCAAACCAAGAAAAGAGTATAGGGCTTCAAAATTTGATATGGTGGAGGATTGAAAGCTTTTATGAAGAGCTGCAAAATAGATTTTTTATATTAGCAGAATTTAAAAACAAAAATGAAACTAAAGTAAAGTAATGAAAATAAATGAATGTGGGTATATGAAACTTACCATTGGAGAATTGCATTTAATCTTACTTGTGAGGTATCATCTTCTCCAATGCTAGCTAACTTCTTCTTTTAATTAAAATCAAAAACATAAAGAAGTTGAACTAACCATAATCTTATAACCCAAAATCATTATTTGTTTTATTTAAACCAAAGCATGCAATGAACTACAAGGAGATAATTCTTTGTGTTCAGGGAATCGAAAGTAAAACAAATCCATCGAAAATGAAATTATGCTTCTTAATGAAGTGCAACGATGAATATTCTCATAATATTATAAGTTTCATATCAACTCCATTTCCATAAATTGTCCAGAATTAAGACCAAATCCGAGGTAATGAAATTTATATGTATAGATGGAAGGTCTTAAATTTCATATTAAATATGGAGTGGAATATCTAAAACTGAAATATAAGATAAATCGAAATGATCTAACCTTGTTGCAAATTTTCTATCAATTGCTTTAATACCATAGTGATTACCCAAGATTGCCTAAAAATATTTTATACAACGCAATGCCTCAGTGGATGTTTCGCATCGCAAGTTTCTTCACCATACTTAAATTTCAATCCGCAATTTTTACCTTTGTTGATATGGGATATAGTGATTGAATGTTAATGGCAAAGAGGCGTGTATCAGAGTCTATCGCATTAGAAAATCTTAAGATAAGGTTTCATTTGAATTTTGTGATGCGATATATTTGTTGCAGTGGAAAATTTGTGATAAGGACATATGCTATGTGAAAATATGTGATGTGATAAGGCAATGGCAATGTCGAAGAATTTTTATATCGGGGATCGGGGAATAGCCACATCACACATCACACTTCGCACATCACACATCGTAGATTCATAATTGTGATATTAGCATATATAATAAAAATCACTATGAAGCGATTGCGATATCTGCATATTGGGACATTGGGAAAAATTCACGTTGGAAATGCCGATATTATCTTGCGACTGCGGGGATGCGATGGATGACGTGGCAAATTTGTGGGACCAGCTTTGGATCTCAAAAGAAACCGATGATCGGCAAATTTAAGTACATATGATGTAACATTGTTGATACGCCTATGTGCAATGAAGAACGGACCCGATAAATTTATTATATGAATTTAATATCATATTGGATCCGGAACATCGAGACTTTTAAACCTATGCCCCTACCATTATTGTGATTGAATGGACGTGATATTTTTAATGAACTTGATTTAAATTTTATATCGGGTTTGGAATTATGCAAACATAGAAATATTGGCGAAGTCAACTATCGGATATGCGAAATGCAATATACGATATGATAATTGTGGAATTTTGCAAGAGAGGTGTGTAAAAGAACATCAAAGGTCTTGTATTATCAATTTTTTATCAGTAAACGCTAAAAGTCGCTTCCAATGGAATAATGTATACAAATAGTTGTGACATGGATGATGTAATGTTGAAAAGAAAGAATTGATGAAGATGAGTGGGAAGGGAATATCACAAATGTATATTCATTGTAGCATCAGTGATATGAAAGTCAAGTTGAAATATTCCAATATGAATTTTGCGATAATGTTTTAAAGGCCTATTGGGTTTTTTAATAAATAAAAGCAAAATTAAAAATGCTCAAATTCTAATGAACAACAAATAAAATTTCCCTAAACCTTTTGTGGATTTAAAATGGGTTTTCTACTTACTTCAAGTTTCGAAAATGAATGAAAACCTACGAATGAAACAAAACAAGAATAAGAAATAAACTAAGGAAAAAGAAAAACCAACAATAGATGAAAATGAACTGATGAATGCGTACTTTGAAGAAAATTGTCTGTAAATTTTATCTCATGAATCTTGAATTTCTTCCATGGATTTCTCAAAATTCAAATTTTGTTCAAAATCATGTCATTATATATTCTAAACTAGAGTGTGCAATCAGCTTAAAGAAAATCAGTGATTCATGTTCAAGAAATTTGAAATTCGTAGAATTCACGAGAAATGTAAATGAAAATATGCTCCCCTTTGAAATGCAACAGTAATTATTACCTTTGCTCATTCCGAATTAACTTTAACCAATCTGTATCGTTAAGGTGGTTTTTGAATAATGTCTTTAGAAAATAAATATGGTGCATATTACAGCATCAAATAACAAACTAAATATCAAAATAGAATACAGCCACTGATTATGAAAGAATATCAACACAAATTCAAATGTGTGCACACAACAAAATGGACACCCTTAAGATCACTTTAACAAATTATGAGGAAGATGGCATGAGCTTCATGTGTTTACAGCAAAAAGTAAGACTGATTAATAATAATCAAATTGGCATTAAGCTTGCAAGCTTAAACAGTCATATATTTTACGAAACAATGATATCAAGAAGTTTTTGCATCATCGAAATTTTCAACATAACAATCTAAGAAGAAAATCTTAGAAGGAAATGTTGAAATAGAGAAAAGTGGCTTTGAGGTGTTGTGTGCCAAGTGCATACTCAATTAAATTCAATCAAGACATTATTCGAAATAGGCAGAGATGTAGTCATGGATAGAGGTATGGCTGGAAGAAATTTTTTATTTAAAAATGGAAAGCAAAAATCGAAAAGTTTCTAATGAGAGGAAAATATTTCTCTAAACATGTATATGACATGAGAATGGTTGATTGCTTGCTTTATTTTTATCTGTAGAATTGTTAAAAATAAATTAACGATATAAGCAAACTAACTACATTAATTCTACTCCTATCCTAACTATGTACATGAAAATGACTAGATATAGTCATATTTCCAATGTAACCACTCTCTCATTTTAATTCTTGCATATAAGTACAATTCAAACCTTAGTAATAGAAATACAAATCTAATTAAAGTAAGAAAGCTAAATGTGAAAGCAGAATGTACAATTATTGTTAGCAACTTATTTAAAATCTCCTTTTGAAGTGCCCTTTCCAACTAGATTTCAATTGCATCATAGAAATATGAATGGATTTCTATTAATGATTAGAAGATATTAAAAAGAGAAGATAACAGGCAAATTGTCGATATGAGCTTTTAGATTCACAAGACTGAAAAAATTTGTTAGTCTTATGTGTAAGTGTTAAACTATCAACAATCTTCCATGAAAGAAAAATTCCCAAAAATTTTTCAAATGAGTTAATGAAAAATGGACGGAAATCTGTTAGATACAATGGAAGATTATTAATTGAACTAGATTATTGGTCAAATTGTAAAAATACACTCTCTTATTGATATTGACTTTGAGAAGATAAAAGCTTTTGATAAAAGAATTAGCATCGATTGAAATTGAAATATTGATAGCTTTTGATGTTCATGATTATAATATGAAACTTCAATTTCCCAATAGGGCAATCCATCAATTGAGTGTTTGATAGTGCAATGTTCAATATGTCAGCATAAAGTATCAAAAATTTGAAAAATAAAATCAGAAGTTAAATCTGATTTTAAACAAAATAAGTGAGGAAACAAAAATAAAATAAAATTACTAATGGTACAACTAATGTTATAACACAATTGGGATTGTTTTGAAATAATTTCTTTTTTCACAAGATTTGGCCAGAATAATGGAATTTGAATAATTGTCAATTCCAACTTGTGAATTAGAAAGAAAAATATGACCATGAATAGGAATTAGAGCTTGATCATGATATGAATTATAAATTGGAATGATTTCTTGGATGTCAAAATCATGAAGATAATTTGCTACTTGAGAATGAGGATTAGTTGGAATAATTTCTGAATTAAAGCATTCATCATCCTCATATGTGCTTTGAATTTTCTCATGAGGATTGACTTGAGAAGAACACAAATCAAAATCTTCGTTGTCAGAGTAATTATTATAAATGACTTCATGATATTTATTAGAATTCCCTTCGATCTCATCCAATGTATCAAAACAAGAACGAATATAAAGTACATCTTTATTAATGCCAAAAGAATGATAAATTATTGTTTTTCTATCTTGATAAAAACTAACTGGCATTTCATTTAGATCAGCCTCTGTATTTTCTGAAATATCATTAATACCAAGAGGAGAAAAATTGTCATCAGTAAAAATATCAAGATAAAGGGAAAAATAAGAATAATAAATAATGAATTCAAAAGTTTCTCTGTTTGAGAACTCCTGTTCATTTTGTTCATTATAAATTTCAAATTCTAAATCATTCCTTTGTGTACTCATGCTTTCTCGAAGAAGGTTACTAAGCTACTCTGAATTTGGCATTTTCTCATCATGAAAGAATTCATAAATTTGTACAACAATTTGTGTGTTATTGGTTACTTTGATTGCTGCTTGTACTTGTTGACTTGCAATCTGATTTTCTGAATTCAATACAAAGTAATTTTCAGATTTCAAGGCATCTCTTTCTCCAAAATTGTTGTTGTTGTCTTCTTGCATTTGGTTAGAATTATTTTCCAGGCTTTGTGAGACCTTTTCATCATAATTTATTTACACATCCATATTGGAATTCTCATTTATGTTGGAAGGGGATGGAACAAAGCTTGAACTAATTTCATATGGATTGGGAATGGGATGAAGTGAACAAATATGTTCAAACCAATCTAATGATTCTTCTTCTAGAGGTTTATCTTCGATTTTAAATTTTAAACAATTCAAACGAAATCAAATATTAAAATCTCTAACGGACTCATTTTCAAACATTCGTAGGTATTCAATTTCATCACATACATGTTCATAATCATAGCTGTCAAATTTACAAATGAAAATTGTAACAAATTGATCCCAACTATGAATTGAGGCAACTGGAAGAGTTCTACACCAGTTTCTGGCTTTTGCCGCGAATGTGAGAGTAAAAATTCTGCATAAAATGCCTTCACCACTTCCTTAGCATTATAAAAATTTTGAATAAATTGAAAAACATGATTAAAAGAAAAAGAATTTCTCTTACCATTAAACTTTACCTGAGACAAGAGTCTTACCACTTCGGGTGGAGTATCGGAAGATGCACGTCCATGGATACAACTCCAAATTGGAAGTTTAAGAGGAGCCATCATGATTAAATAAAATGTTAAAATTCAAAAGACAGACAACAAGTTTCAGGCCCTCCTTCTAGCGCCAAAATGTTGAAGCCTCAAAATTCGTTACAATAACATGGGGGATGACCACCCAGTCCAGACCTTAAAGCGGCTCATTTTCCATTTGGAATGGTGGTTCTGACTACTTCAACTAGGTCCAGTTACCTTCTCTCAATCCCTAATGGCTTTAAAATATGACTTTCATTCATCAATGGTGAAGAGACACCAAATCAACCCTCTTGCTGATCGGGCAAGAAAGTGATCCTTAAGCTAATCTAGGGCTCAGCCAAACCACTATTAAAGTTTGTATCTTTGGGAAGAGGACTTAAAAGAATGTAGAAATTAATCTAAATTCAAACTTATTCTAAGATGTAAGCAAAAAGAACTATCTTAATCCTATCTCAATTAGGCAAATATAGATCTAACCCAGTTAAGAGCAAGATAATTTTGAATAATTGAGACTTAAATATGTGTGGTTTATAATGAATATCAAGTTAATGAAGTAGTTCAATTAACTGACATTATGAATACCAAACACATCATATTGAGACCTCTTAACTAAAATAATCAATCAACAACACTCAGAAAGAAGTTCACAAAATGATATTGATCATTTAATCGGTAACTTGAATAATCAAATAATAATATGCGGAAAAAGTTTACAACATATCACTATTCAACAAATCAGTTTTATCAGACAGATTTCTGAGTAAATAGTTACTCAAAAATCAGAATTTTATCCATAAGAGTAGAGATACATAATAACATAGAGACAAAAGTCCACAAATATGAAAGTAAATTGACACATTCTTGTTATCATAAAATGAAAGAAGTATTTAAAATAATAGTATTTGAAATACCAATTTTATTGAATCCATTCTCTAACTTCGGTCTCCAACAGTGTTTTACAATGCCTGAGCTTATGCTTTCAAAAGCAGAGCTACAATAGTGCAAACTCTATTCATTATACATAACTCAGAATGTAAAAGAAAAACCTCAATAATCTCCAGATCTAAGATTCCTCTCCTCCCACCTACAACTCTAAATCCCTATAACAAAAGTGCTTTTAGAATTCTAGAATTGCAGAGGAGAGAAGCCATTATTACATTTTGCAATTTGCAATTTATAATATTTGCAAAGGAATTCTTAACAAAAAAGTTTGTTGTTGAAGAAATCTGTTCAATCAATTTTCATTTGCTCAAAATATCATTCTTCAATTGTTGGAGCATTCTCATTGATTGAGATCTTGTTCTCCTCATCTTTTCAACTGTTTTCCTGTAAAAACAAATCAAAACAAAATGAAAATGTAAAAATAAAATCAAAATGCCAAATCTGGAATTAAAACAAATTTAATTGATTTCAATTAAATAAATAATTGAAAATGAAATTTTAGCTTTCTATTGATGCATGTAATGATTTAATTGGCCAATGATATCATTGACGAATGGGTCTGCATTTAGAAGAGGTTTGAGCAAATGAAAATGCAGAAAATAAAACTCTAAAAATTGATATTGTTTAAAAATTCAGAGCTTAATCTTTTGCCTATTTTTAGACCCAATAAATGACCAAATTTGTTAGTGAATCCTCCTCAGAAATGTTCTCCACGATTTTATTTTTCCAATGAGACGTCCTGGGCCTCATTTGTTTGGTTAAGTAAAACTTAATCTATGAGTCTCCAAAGTTAATGAGTCAAAACTACTAGAATTCTGGAATTTTTGTCGTTGGACTAAAAAAATCAGATTTTTTATTAGAAATTTAATCTTAAATTAAATTTTAATTAACTAATAATTAATCCTAATCTAACCATAAACTAAATTAATTATTTACAAACTAATTAATAATTAGTATTAATCTAATTAACTAAAAGATACAATTATTTTAATTTAAATTTAAATTAATTTAACACTATATATTAATTAATTTAACTATAAAGTTATATACTAAAAACTATATTTAGGCCGATAGGCCTTCCTTTGAAAGGGACCTTCGTCGTCCCTTTCGTTCTCAGGCTGACACCTGGCCTCCCTATTTTCTGCAACCGCCAATACACCTGTTGTTTCACTTGCAACTGATTAACTCAAAACTCGCAACTGATTAACTCAAAAAATTTGCATGTGCTAAAATAACTGCTTCTGCCATGTTTTCAGGTGTGCCTTGAATGACCATAAAAAACCCAACGGTGCCCTGAAAATGAAAAGCGCGAAGGCGGTCTCTGGCGCGTCTGTTCGCTGGAAGATATACGCAAGACACTGCTGCGATGGGAAAGGAGTCCAATTGCCCTGGAGGCCGAGGCCAAGGCCCTGGAATTGGAAAAGCCCTTTTCAGGGTCCTTAAATGGCGATGAAAATAAGGGTTTTTCCTCTAGAAATGGAGGGGAAGACGGCCCCTGCGCGTTTCAATTGCCCGTGCATTATTCGAGGTATTCCAAGGTCGATTACGAATCGATGCCCGAGTGGCAGCTCGATAGTCTTTTTCATGAATACGGTTTGCCCATCAGAGGAGATTTGGCGTTCAAGCGGAGTTACGCCATGGGGACCTTCCTCTCGCCTGATCAGATTTGAATAAAAGAATTGACGGTATATACATCCTGGGCTTGATTGATTGATTCTGGGCAAAGTTTTAAGATAATTTTGAAAGCTCTATAAGGCTTATATCTTATGGATGCCTTGTTAGTATATGAGTTCATTGCCAGAATCTCCTTTCAGTCGAAATTCTGTTAAGAGGGGATGTATATTACTGGGTTCGGTTTGCCGTTTTTGCATCTGAAGCTATTTTTGGTTTAGGTTTTGTTTACAGAATTCTTTGTTCAATAGGTTTTGATTACAGGTAATCCTTCATTATTGGAGGTGTAGGGTTGTGCCTTTCACAAGTTTTGTTTACAGAAAATTCTTTATTCAAAAGGTTTTGATTACAGGTAATTTTTCATTATTAGGGGTGTAGGGCTGTGCCTTCACAAAAGTTTTGTTTACAGAAAATTCTTTATTCAATAGGTTTTGATTATAGGTAATTCTTCATTATTGGAGTTGTAGGGCTGTGTCTTCACAATGTTTAATGTTATAGATGACATTCGTAAAGGGAATTTCTCTGATTGTATTTCTTCTTGGTCGATTTTCTCATAGCCTATTCAAGTTCCCTTTAGCTTGGTCTATTCTATAACTTGGGTCAATTTGTTGTCCATTGGATGATGCAAATGCAACTTTGTATATTTGTAACCATCCATTCAATTGATTATGCGGTTCATATCATCAATTTGAGGGCTGATGCCCAAGGAATCGGCCTAATCAGAACCATAGCCTTTTATATGTTAAATTCAATGGAACATTTAAAAAAAGGGCCTTTTATTATCAATTATATCAGTGTTTTCGGAGGAAAAAAACGCTGAATTTATATTAAAAAAGATAAAATCCAGGACATTTCAATGGATCAATAAAACAAAGTCCTATTATTATCAATTATATCAGTGTTTAACATAAAATAACGCTGAATTTATATTAAAAAATTATATCAGAGTGTTTATCAGAGGAAAAAAGGCTAAATTTATATTAAAAAGGATAAAATCCATGACATTATTTTTTATGTATATACATTAATGCAGCCGAGGAATATTCAGATCTAGAAATCATTCCAAATAAGGTTGTAGATTATATAATACTATAATGCCCCTCTGGGACTATCCTTGGACAGTTTGTCCACCTCAATATTAGCTTCCCTGATATGTGACTAATAGTGATTTCAGAATACCCATAATATGTTTGACCCTGTTTATGCAACCAGATTAATGTGGGAGGATTAATATTCATTTCAGAATAACCCATAATATGTTTGACCGTGTGGGAGGATTAATATTCATTTCAGAATACCCATAATATGTTTGAGCCTCTTTATGCAACCAGATAATGTGGGAGGATAAAAAACAGTATGTCCTTGTATTCTTTCAATTAGAGATCTAGAATCGAGAATCACCGTATATATGGAGATTGTTTACGTGCTTCTTTTTCGCAAAGCAAAGTAATCCCCATAAAACAATTAGAGTCCTCCATTCCAGGAAATATTATATTGAAAACTTTCATTCATCTTTCTTGAGTACTGCTCCACATCCGCACATGCCAAGTTGTGTCGTGCCATCAAAACATCCAAAATATCCTGCAGGTAGGCAAAGAGACGGAGGACATAGACGATAGGATGAATCTTTTGGAGTGACAACTTCTGGTGAGAGGGATGACATCCAAGTTAAAATCCTGTAGCATATCCAGTTTGTATTAATCCGCTGCCCATCAAAAAAAATAGCGATTGCGAGCATTCCAAATCTTCCATATTATGAAAAGAGGAATCTCCTTGAATTTACTGTTCTCAACAGTCCAATTTGTGATGCGTTATTCAAGGTTGGATGCCTATCTTATAGATATTTGTAGAAAATGTGATATATGACTCCAAACCAGTCGAGTTGTGGGTCAAATAAAGAAAATATGATTCCCAGATTCCATGTGCGGATATATGACTCCAAACCAGTCGAGTTGTGGGTCAAATAAAGAAAATATGATTCCCAGATTCCATGTGCTCCTTGTAGAAAATACAGTGTCCGAGTCCCGAGAAGCCCCGCTTCAAGAGGTTGTCCCATGTTAATGTTTTATTCCTCCACATAGCCAGGAAAATAATATTACTTTAAGAGGGATTCGCCACTTACAGATTTTGTAGAACCAAGATTTGTAGTGTAAGTCATATATCTGCCTCATGTAGTATTCATATGAGTTAGCTACAATAGGCGATTGGTTATGAAGTCTCACATCCCATGTAATACGGTCCCCATGTTCACTGTAACAAAGGCTTTCCATATGGAGATGTGTGATATATACCTGCCATTCCGCGACGCTTTGACCCTCAAAGGCCAAATCTTTTGCCTCTTTAGATTTGCCTCTTTACAAATTGGGCAGCCCACTTGCCATTGTTTGATTGCTTGGTATAGAAGAATATATTCCCTTTGTTGTATAAGTCTATAGTATGACCCTGTAAAATTAAATCATTGTTTGTTCCTTATGGAAATTTAGGATAGAAAACGACAAAAGAAAGTCATGTTGAGTGCTCTCCTACAGGTCCACAAATACTACAATAAACTTGAAAGTAAATAATTATCCTAACGTCCAAGAATAAAGATAAGCAACTCATGGGCCTTGTATCCCAGTGTATTGCCAAATAACAATTCAAGGTCTTCTTTTAACTCTGAAGTGTACTTGGATGGATGGTTCTTCATAGCAGTTTAGCATTTGTGGATCAGCTACATCATACTGGCTTTACAAATGGATGTTATATGGTTTGTCACAAGTCAGAAATGGTTAAGTATACTATGTGGAACTGCGAGGTTACCAAAGTTTTAAGGACATGGATTGCTGTTGAGCAAAGTACTTTTTGTTACCCCTCATTAGAAAAGGGTCCTTTCTAGGGATAAATAGGTGATATGAAAGGTAAAAAGAGTGGAATCTGATCAAACTGATAGGCATCTCCTTCTTATGGAAAAATTGGAATCAAGAAACATTTCACAAAGGAAAATAATAAATTTTTGGGAGAATTAACAACTTTTGGATCATAACTGGATGTGTAGATCATAACAATGAAAGGGCACTTTCATGAAAGATGTCAATTTCATCAGATCAGAGAATCGGAATTAAAGAAGACATGCTTGCCACATAGCTGGTTTTTGACGTTTATAAACAATAGTTGGAAGGGCTAGACAATAACATTACAGGAACCAGCCACAAGAGGCAAGCCAGGTTAGTGAAAATGGGCATTGTTAAAGCTGCTTCCAGGGTTTAAATCCCACAAAAAGTGGCTTGTATACTCCCACAAGGAGACCAGCTTAACTGTCATGCCTGTTTATATGAAGTTGGTCGGACACACAAGTCACTTTTTGATAGAGGTTGATGCTCACTACTATAGTGCAAGAAGGAAGCATAGTCCAAAAAAACATGAACAGGATCCTCCAACCTATCAGATATAACTAAAGTCTAATTTAAATGTAGGGGGAACTTCTATCCTATAAGATTAATTTGGAAAGCATTAACAAATCAACTATGAAGGTACTTTGTCCAATTAGATTTTCCTTTAACATATAATGTTAACAACTAGGTGCGGCAAACTGGGCCATAATGTAGTAGCTAGGAGAGAAAATTGGCAAGTAATTGTCATGATTACATTAACTGCTTGAAGGCAAGCTTCCTCTTCATCTCAAATTCCTTATGGTGTCAGAGCCACTTGAACAACCTTCTTGTGTTTCAAGGGAGCACTTTCCTCATGCTGCCCCCAATCTCTAGAATAGATTCAGAAGGTCAACCACAGTCTACAAGCAGTCAAACACATCTTTTGATAATTCGATATCTGAATTGCAACAGCTTAAAGGTCACCTCCATCAACGAAAGGATGGGGCAAGTCGCAGGCAAAATGTGACACAGCTGCAGTAGGTGGACAGAATCTAGGCCATAATTGAAATCTTTAAAGACTCCAAAGGGAGCCCAAGGGGTTCCAACGTATGGAAAAAATGCATACTACAGTATTGGTCAGACAACCGAAAAGGACTGGATGAAGACAACGAGGAGTATGAAAACCCTTCTTCCAATTTTTAAAAGGTTTCAGTTCATCTCTAAACTTAAATGCTTTACCCATCGTTTAGTACATTGTTGAACCTTTGTATATACTATAATGAAACTACTTTCCTCTATATCGGGCTGAATATATCAAGCTATCAGCATGTCTTTGGACAAATGTATTACAAATCAAGAATATCCTGCACTTAAATGTATGAGGGGCATTTTTGTATTTTCATGTATTGTTAATGTAAATATCCTTGTTAATGTTAAAAAGATAAAAGACTTAAATTTGCAAATCAGAAGCAGAGCACTTAGAATCTCTTGAATAAAATTTTAACTGGAGTGGTAGTAACTTAACCTTGCACAAAGCTCATATGCCTCCGGTTGAAATATTTGACAAGTTATTCTCCTAGTATCTGAGAAGTCATAGTACAACTTATTATTATTCTTCTTAGGAATTGTGCTCCTCATTTATATTTGACGTGTTCAAGGTTTATTATGTTCTTTTGGGTGTTTTGGATCAAAGTAGTCTACTCTGATGAAAATTCTATTGATTCCATATTAACAAAGGATCAAAGAGTACAACTAGAAAGATACTTGAACCAGCATCTCTTCTAGAAAAATTCAACAATTCCAATTTAAAAATCCTATCGGCCTCTCTTTGTACCTTTTGGGACAATTGCTAGTATAACTCAAATCGCATCCATTATATAAGTTTCAATGCCTTTAACTCACCATTCGTATATTACTAGACTATTATATAAAAAGGGAGGAGAGGGCTTTATTCATCATCGCGAAAATTCTTATCGCATTTCGCAAGAAATAATGATCGGGAAATTTTTAATGTGCAACTTAAGGTTTTTGCGATATGGTTTTTTGTGAGAACTATTTTTTTTGGGAGAAATTTTGTTTTTTAATAAGTTTTTTTTTGTGATTTTGGTTTTGGGGCTATTAAATTAATAAATATCAGTGAGGCCTATGTGAAATATTAATCTTGTAAATTGAATTATATCTATTTTGCAATTTTGAAAATCCGGTCTTGGCAATTTGTTTTAAAATAATAAATTGGAGTAAATTACGAAGATCCTGATACATGATTTCATCCGTTGTATGATTCAGCTGGGTCATTTTGTAGGACCATTAGTGCAGAAAAGAAAACTTAATAAAAGTTAACTAAAAGTCAATATTTACAATGAATGACTATTGAGCTTAATTAGCTACGAAAATTGAAATATTATACAATTATTTACATTTTTAGTCCAGGTAAGAAACCGATCAAACTTCAAAGGAGTGTCATTTACAACTGGTTGACCAAATGAGTTGAAACAAGTATCGATGGAAATCTTGTGAAAATTCGGACTCAATGAAGCAATCAAAACATGAATCCGATGAAAAAATGATAAAATTTTACGACAATCTTAAATAAAAATCAATGAGATTCTTAGTCAAAAAATTATAGAAAGGGTTCCCATTATTGAAATACATAAATAAAAGAAATGGGGGGGGGGGGGTTGTGTTTTACCACAACAAAGTCCAACGAAGGGGTAACTTGACATATTTTTCATGTTTGGAGAGCTTGAAAAAGAGGCGAAAAGAAAACTCCAGATGTCCTTTTTCATAAATAATTTCTCAAATCTGAAAAGGTAGAAAACAATATCCAAGAGAACCTCTTAGCCACGTTTGACTAAGGTATTCATTTTTCGTAACTAGTCTATCTCATTCCAAAAAACGGTTAAACTTATATTGAGTAGACGCATTTTCATTTACTTTTACGAGTTCGAAAAGACAAGTGCTCGACAATTTTTTTATATTTTGGGAATCTGAAAAGAGTTGAAAGAGGACTCCTCTTGGGCGAACGAGTAGTATAAAAGGATAGAAGTTGGTTCTGGTGATGATGGAACTACTCAAAACATGTAAAGGTCAATAGGATGGCTAATAAGACCACTCAAGTAAGGGTAAAACAACCAAGTGAAAGCGTATGATCGACCAAAGAGTTGGTGACGATAGAATGAAAAAGACCAAGGCTCATCTAGCAAAAATACCAATCACAAGAGGTAAAGTGGGAATGGTTTAAATTTTATACAAGCTTGAGACATGGGAAACTATGCTTGAGGATACTTGAGATGGTCCTATTTTTTCACAAGCTTGAAACATGAGAAAAAAACTATGCTTGGATTTGGTTTCATTTTTACACAAGATTGAAACAGAAACAAACTATGCTTGAGATCGGTTTCATTTTTACACAAGCTTGAAACAAAGAAGAGATAATTTTGAAAGTTTCCATGCCCCCAGCATAATGACTCAATTCGAGATACATGCCCCCCAAAGCTTCATTCATTTCACATAAGTAGACTATTGGTTACAAACAGGTGGATGGAATGAAGGTTCATTTATGAGATCAAGTGAAAGGCTCAACTGGGAATTTATGAGATATAATAAAATACTCAAATTGGAAGGGTATTTGTTTCATTTTTTAACGAGCTTGACACAGGAAAAGAACCATGCTCATGGCACCTTGTTTCATTTTTTAACGAGCTTGACACAAGCAAAGGAACTCTGCTCCAACACCTTGTTTCATTTTTTAAGGAGCTTAACACAAGACAAGAAACTTTGCTCCGACACCTTGTTTCATTTTTTAAGAAGCTTGGCACAAGACAAGGAACTCTGCTCCAACACCTTATTTCATTTTTTAAGAAGCTTGACACAAGAAAAGGTATTGTGCTCCAAGAACCTTGATTCATGGTCCATAAGAGGCCATGGCTTCCAAGAGGTTCTCTTCAGATGGGAAAACAACACTCTGGAAGGGATACATGTCAAGGGATCTAATGGAAATATTAGGCTCCAATTCCCCCAATATATTATGCACTATATCACTGACTAGATCATCAGTAGATGTGAGCATGGAACAGATTTCCACATAATTAACCTGTGGTGGGGGTGATACCACTTGCATACAAGGACCATTTAGGGAATATGTTTGATTGGGAATCAAATTAGGACGAGCGAATGAAAGTTGATCAATGGTCACAATTCTTCCTTCATGTGTGAAACATATCACTTGAGAGAGAGAAGAGGCAAAAGCTCTCATGACATAAACATAGTCACGGTTGAGGAGTAAATTAAAATCCAAAGGGCATAATCATCACATCGAAATAGACGGTCTTTCCTCCCAAAGTAATAGGCAACTTAGGAAGGATCCCTAACGGTTGATTGGTTCCTTTGTTAAAAGCCAATAGATTTTGGGCAACGGGCACAAGTTTCAGAGAACCTAAATCTTTCCAAGTAGTTGAAGATAGAATACTAATATATGCAGCTTCATCTATGATTGTGCCAGGTACGGGTATATTATAAGCTTGTATTGTGGTCTGAAAGGGCATGTAAGAAGGAAGATGATATCTTTCCAGTCAACTCCAATCAAAGGAAGTGATCATACTACTTGAAGGGGGTGCCATGGGAATGGGAGGACTACCCCCTTGCATTATGGAAATAGGAGGATCGTCCCCCTGTACCATGGAAACGGGAGGATTTTCCCCCAATTCATTGGAATTTGAAGAAAAAATAAGAGCCTGAGCAATATGAAGTTCACTCTCTATGGGGAAGGTACGATTAACTAAAGTTGGAATTGAGTCAACCAATGGTTGGACGAGAACAGGCTAATGGGGTTCACATTCATAGAGAGAGGGATTGAGTCGAGATGAACTCTGATCAATCACTTGGTCAACTAGTGGAGGATCAGGGGAAAGCTTTCGATAACCAATCAAAAGATGAAGTTGAGAAGTTGTAAGGCTTCCCAACACTTTTGAGGCTTCATCCATACAAGGACAAAGGTGAATAGGGTGATTCCCTTCATATAACTTACAAGGAAATTTGACTTTGCCCTTTTGGCCCTTGGACCTTACTATCACTAGTTGATACTTTATCACCAACATGATCTCAAGAGGCTGATGACGAAGGTCAATGTGAGCCTATGGACCACACTTTTAATACCTTGGGAATACCAAGACAATCTCTAAGAACGTGGTCACCCTTACAAAGCATGCAAGGGAATTTAACTTTGCGGGGTTGATTGGAAGGTTTCTCCTCATTAGTTGCATCTATAGTAATGGTTGTTGGGTTGCCCCCTTGCTCATTTTTCTTCTTCTTAATCTTCCTTTTCTTCTTCTTCTTATCCACCTGGTTACTAGCTTATACGCTTTCACCAAACGAAGAGGAAGAACACCAACAGGCAAAGAAGGCAAAGAGTTAACTTTAGGATCAACTAGAGGTTGATATGGTTTAGGTGGAGGAGAACCCGGTTAAGAAGCAGTTTGGACATTCGAAACCATAGGGGTCGAAAACAACTAAACTAGCAAATTAATGGTAAATCCGGAAAGGGACAACGTTTCCATATAAGGAGCACCAAGAAGAAAAAGGACTATGATTCCCGTCAGAGGTTTTTCCTTGATTGGCGGACTCAGGAACTGTTTCCGTTAATCTCAACCTAAGGTCTACTAAGATTTCCATAGGAAGGATGTTTCATGGTCAATTAATTTTAGAACTTAACAAAAAATAAATCAAAAAGGGGTAACTATGCATAAAGGTTTACTAAGCAACTGTGAACTTCAATATACACCTTGGTGAACCAAGGACTTAACATACGGCAACCAATCTCCCCTATTGTTTTGTTTGGTGCATCATGGTATACAAGGGGGCAGACTCGGTTACCTATGGATGGATAGAAACCTATAGGGGACTCCCAAAATATACTCGATGGTACATGGGAGCGCAGTGCATAGTAGTGTTGTATAATGTGTAACCATTCGATGAGAGCGTTCCCTTATACTTTTCATGCGTGGAGCGTCATCTGATACCCGAAGGTACGTGGAGAACGATCCTATACACTTACATACATGGAACGGGATTTCACCCCCGGGATGTAATGCTAGAAAACAACGAAATCTCCTACGTTTAATGACGTCGGAGCACGTCTCTAGCCTAGACCTCTAAATGTGCTCTTTAATGTTGTAAATGATTCTTAGATTAATTGAGATAAATTTTAAAGTTGATCTTGAATTATGTCTCGGTTTCAAGGCTAAAAATTGATGTCACCTGAGATGCAACTAATATGAAAAAATGATTCTTTTCATTTCAATGAAAGTTATCTGGCATAGGGAATAAGTTCAAACATTGCTACAACAACCAAGTATGCAACAAATAAAGCTTCCTAACTATATCTTTCACTTTCCCTATTTCAATGCATCCACCAAAATTAAAACAGATTTCAATTCACTAAAATGCACCTACATGAATTTTTTCACTTTTTCTTTTCAAGGAATGAGAATGCACTTTCAACTTTCAACGCTAAGAAATGTAATATATGCTCAATGATAATCCCAAAAAATGACTTTTCAATGCAATGTAATTGTTGGGCATGGGATCCCCCAAGGGAAGTTTTGGGGCTTAGAGCCCAGATTTTGGTCAAAAGTTGTAACCTTGATGTAAAGACTCTGCATTTTGTGGGCACGAAGCGCGTAGTTTGTAAAAGAGTCATAGGGTTGTCCACCCTCAATCTTGTAATGTAATTTTGGCTATAGAGATCTACCCATGGTCCGCAGACCATGGGATTGTATAAATAGAGTGAGGCTCTAAGTAGCTAAGAGATAATGGAATAAGAATGATAAGGATGAAGAGTTGAGTCGTATCTAAAGTGTAAAGTCTAGTTTTGGGTCGTAAAGTAGGAGAAGGCTCTGCAACTAAGTGCGCAGAGGCCTAGTAGTCCGCAGTTGAGTGTGCGAACCCCTGCAACTGAGTGCGCAAGGCGAGTCAAGTCTGTAACAGTTGGAGCATTAATAAAGAGAAGTTGCATATCCATTCTGCGTATTTATTTCATGTTTTACACATCTGTTACATTGAATATACATTGTACTTTTAATGCTTATATGATGTGCGAATATGTATGAATGTGTTGAATAAGTGAATGCAAGATAGAATATATGTTACGCGAAGTTAACTAAGATCTAGAAGAAGATAAGTAAGATACACAGTGTAATTTGGGGAAATAGCACAGGACGTTGCCATAGCAGCGCGAAAGAATCTCAGCCCCTGGTTAGGGCTGCACGAAAGGCGATTATAACAGATTGCGAAGGTATTGAAGGTCAGGACAATGCGCGAAGTGACCTGCGCAAAGGTAGGCATAGTTGGACTAAATCAACACCTCAGACATCTTAAGGGTGCAGAAACTTGGTTCCAGCATCCCCCCATACTGCTTCGAGTGAGACTTCATTCCGCGCTCTGCGGGCTAATGCCGAAAGGGCCAGTAATGTAGGGATTTGTTTGGCTAATTAACTCTGAACCTGGGTCAAGCCCCCCTCAAGCCATCAAATGGTTTTGTTGTCGGGACCGGAATATGCATAGATATGTCTGATGTCATATCATTGGAATCCAACTAAGAAGGAAATTGAAGGATGGTTCGACAAAAGAATTCACGAGCTCGCGGTGCAGGAGAACAGGAACCCGCGACTGCCAAAAGAAGAGTGGTTAAACTGCTACTTGTACACAAAGATCCATGAAATCTTATTCACGTCTTTCCCCACTGAGTTGTACGAGTGGATCATGAATCTAGCAGATAGCCAAGGAAGGTGCAAACTTGACAATCCTATTGTGTGGACCCCAGAGTTAGTGTGAAGTTTCAAAGCATCGGAGGATAAGATCGCGCTTGTCGTTGATCATTGTCTCGATCGGATTATAGGAGGATTCATTACTGAGTTCGCGGTTGACACCTCAGTCAGCTATAGCAAGGCAGAGCAACTCTTTCTCAAATGACTATGAGGTAAGTACGTAAAGTCTTTGAATACTTGGATTAAAATGTTATTGTGTAAAAAGATGGTTATGAAGTTACATTGATGTTTGGGGCTACGCGAAGTGGAAAAGCTTACAGGAATGAAGGAAGTAAGGGACTCGAAACTAGCCCCTTGATTTCACCTCTGCGAGGGGACAAGGAAGAGCTCGTGAAGGTCTCACCGCAAAGTGCAATCCATCTTATAAGGCAAAGAATTCTGTGAATACCACCCCCACCCACACCTCCACCAGCTTCACTGCCATCACCTCCATCTTCACCCGTACCACCACCGCGATTCGATATGGTAAGCACAGTGGAGTTGTTTGTGTTCAAGGGTTTGGGAAATGAGGATCCGGACCAATTCTGGTTCGTGGTAAGGGTTGTATGGGAAGCGCGAGGAGTTACAGATGACAATATAAAGAAAGTGACATTGATTAGCACCCTGCAGGAGTGTGTGCTGACTTGGTATATTAATCACTCCAATGATAATCCAAATGCAGGGATCGCGAATATCCAAGCAACGCTAAATAGAGAATTTAGCAAACCAAAATATGAAGCATAGTCGATCATTGGATTCAAAGATATCACAATGCTACCAGGCGAGACTCCTTGGGAGATGGATCAAAGGCTAAAATGTACAATTCATGAAGCTAATATGAATCTCACAAATGGACAGCGCCGCAAATGGTTTGTAGCTTCGCTAATGCCACATTTAAGGAGTGCAATATTGCAGTAGAAGCTAACGACTCAGGAAAATCCCTTAGAGATTGCAATGAGGTTACATGAGATGTCGATGCAGGATCCCAACTTGGGAGTTCAACAGATCCACGCACAACTGAAGAATTTATTCCTTGAGATGCAGAGTCTGAAACGGGACAGGACAGCTTAACCAGAAGTGCGCGAAGAGGTGTGGTGCGTAAAATGCGAGGGTCATGGTCATGATAAGGACCATTGCCCAGTTTTTACAAATTACCTCGCAGGAGGAGGATTGATGTTGTTAAGGCCGGAATCACAAGCAGGACCTAGCACGGCACTTGCTTTGTGGGTGTTTATCAAATAGCTGGAAAACATGCCACAGACAATTGTCACTTGTTACAAAAGTATACGCAAAATTAGCAACAGTTCTTATACAAATTTTGTAGGTCGGTGGGACACGATGAGTGTACTTGTAGAAGCTATGTGTTAATGATGGACAAAACTCCCACCTACAGAGTTCAGGCCAAGACACGGCCCCTTGACCAAAATGAAGGAATGGCGTGAACAATATTCCAGGGGCACAGACGAGGCTGAGGCAGAGGAGGACCTAGAAGAGGTTGCGGGCTGTTGATATGCCACAATTTTGGAGGGCCAGGAAATTATGCTCACAATTGCACAAATCCAACGAGCCCGTCGTGTTTGTATTGCAACTTGTTTGATCATGAGATAGAAGATTGTCTTACACTGATAGTTAGGATACGTGACAAAAGAGCGCTACCACCTCCCTCGACTGAGAACCTACAGATGATGAGGTCCGAGCCACACGAGGAAGATCCGAATGTAAATATTGTGCTCCGAAGTGGAATTGCAACAGGAGATGACAAAGGCAAACAACTAGAGGATAGTACTTGGGTTCACAAAGCTCCAGCAAAGGAAGCGGAGTTTGATTTGGAACGCACTCGGTAAACCTTAATGGAAGCCAAGAAGAGTTTCGTTGATGCCTCCACTTCAGGAAGCAAAGATAAACCGAAGCCGGAGATGGACTCGTCTATGCTCACAACATTCTTGGAAACATGTATGAAGTTACTGCATGACAGTAAGGCTGTAAAAGGATTACAGGAACTCATAAATAGATGCGTTGGGACCGCACCAGGAGAACCTCGTGTAGTCCGGAAGATTAGAAAGCATAAGACAAGGACGGTAAGAGAAATGAGACTAACTGCGCAGATTGGAGAATATGAGATGGATCAAGTTATCCTTGATTTAGGATCGGATTTGAATGTTCTACCGAAATAGAGATGGGAGCGAATGGGGAGACCTATGCTGTAGTGGTCTCCTATTCAACTACGAATGGAAAACCAACAGAAAATAATACCCATGGGGTGATTGCAGGGAATCACTGTGGATATTGAGTGAGCGAGCACGCTAGTAGACATTGAAGTGATAGATATTGTTGATGACAACAATCCCTACCCCGCGCTCTTGGGAATTGATTGGACCACTGACATGAACGGGGTGATTAATAGGCGGAAAATGATTTTTGAGAAGAAGTCACTACGTGTAATTATACCTCTAGACTCTATTGAAGGATCGCACTATACGGAGCTGGTGCGTGACTATGAGAGTGATGATGATTTGGACTACATCTATAAGATAACAACGCGAAACCAGGACTGAGTGAATCCCACCGCGGATGGGCGGTTTGCGTGGGAGCGCGAAAGCTCCTGTACTTCAGATTTGGATGAGGAAATGGAGCGATGGCAGAATCGATTACATGAGGTAACCACACTGAACTATAATATGATGGCAAGGTCGTTGTGCTGCATATCGACATAAGTAAGAGACCTGCTTACTTATGATGGCCTAAGTGAGGTAGATACCTTCTTGAATGAATTTGAAAGGGAGGTGCCGGAAAAGTAATGTTTCCAAGCATTGGATTGGGTACTGCACGCTACTCTTGCGAAGTGGTGGGGTACGCACAAAGGGAGCTTTGACGACTAGCGTGAAAGTAGGAGAATGATGCGCACATGATTTGGGAAGCCTAGGGTGCGATTGACAAGCCAATACAATGCACGGGATGATCTGTACATGATTCTAGCCAGGTGGACGCAAGCATATGGAAAACAACCTACGCAGATGCACATGAACTCCGTGTTGAAAGGTATGATCAATAAACATGTGTTGGGGGGACAAATGTTCAAATGGCTCTTAATGTTGGGGAGACATTACGTAGGAAGAACAATCACGTAGAAGGTTATCCACGCGGAAGCATTCAACAAGGTATGTGTTAGCACCTAAATCCGCCTTAGGCTGAAAGAAGGCAAAATTCAGGGTAACCACAAACCACGCTCAGTCTAGTAGTTAGCCCTACTAGAACAGGAGAGGGCTCTCTCTGAGTCACACTCAGTGAATAAGTAAATGAAAAGGCCTGAGATGACTTACAACAAACTATTTATCTTAGGCTAGTAAGTGGAAATGAAAATAAGAAGTGATTTTCATGAATGGCTGTGTTCTGGGATGTTATGGGACCACTGGACCTCAATGACCAGAGAACTTAATACAAAGGCACGGATTATTTCATGAGGCAAGGCAGGCGGAAAGCATAGCAATTTATTTTTAAGAGATGGCGGAATGGAGAGATTGATTAAGAGGGTGAAAAGGGCATGGACCACATGAATCCTTTTCAACAGAAGAATCAACACTATACATGAAATTTTCCCACAGGCAGAGCAATAAAATTGAATTCTACCTTAGCTAACTTAGAAAATTTCAATGGAAATGAATATGAAATGAGGTATGAAACATAACAAGATACATATGAAACATAAGAGACACATTTTCTACACTCACAACCACATGAATCTCATGAAACAGAGCCACTGCCTTTCATTAATCCTCTGTAAAAAAATATATAATGCAGAAATAGAGTTTCTTTCCCACAGTCTCCCAGAAGTTACAAGCCAACCAACCCTTTGCAAATGGTTTTCATACAATATATAGAATGTGCCATGAAGATATAGAACGCCCAAGGTTTGGGGAGTTACTCGAATCATTACAAACTGAAGGTGGAGAGCCAAACAGCAGCTACAGGTGCAGCGCCACAAACATGACAAATAGCTTGGTGGCCCTTTTCCTTCCTTTTCCACTTGGATAGCTGACCATCTGGAGTTAAAATACTTATAAAACCACCTTAGGTGCTGAAAAACTGAAGTGCATATGAGTGGGCCCACTTACAAAAAGTTGGGAAGCGAAATTTTGCGAAATGGAGGCATTCTGGCCTTTTTTCCTATATGCGTCACGCCCCTTTCCTGTATGCGTCGCACCACTTTGAGGCCCGTTTTGAGGCACTTTCCGGAGTCCAAAATGTGCCCAAGTGGGCTCGTTGGAAAGTATGTCCTGTCTACTTTCCAACCCAAGTGGAATTTTTGAATTTGAAGCTCATTTGCCCCTCCAAATATTCATTCTCCCAAGACTGCTTCTTGTGTGTCAAAATAGGGGCAATGAGGCCATTTTTTAGTGTATTTTGCCCTTTTGGTGGCCAAGATCTTCTCCAAATTTCTTGCTCCCAGTGCCAGTAATTTTTATTTTGCATGCCGAATCCAAAAACGCAAACCATTTCTCATTTAGAGCTCCCAATCTTACGTGTCGCACTGGTGGCGCGGCGCGTATAGAGAAAAAACCTGTTTTTGTGCCAAAAATTTGTAGTGTGACCAAAATTTTCCCAAATTCTTTGAAACTTGGGCTGGAGGTCCTCTATGAAGTGCTATGTTGTGCCAAGGAAGCTTCAGCCAAGATTCGAAGTCGATCTTGCTCTTTTGCCTTTTTTGCTTCCTTTGTTGCTTCGCTCAATTTAGCCTTCAAGCTCCTTATTCGGGCCTTTGCGCTCATGTTCTGTGCCCTGTAATGATAAGCCATCCTCCTCAGTATGGCTTTGTCCCTGTTTGCCTTATCCAGCTTTTTCTCCAAGTGTAGATTGACCCGATCCAACCAAGACTCACGGTCGTTGTTGATCTCTTGCTCCAAGGTAGTGAGCTCGATCCCTCTCTGCTGGACAGCTTGTCGATTTTCACGAATGCTTTGCAGCTCCATGATCATCTGTTGGTCCTCAATTTGTTTGTTTCTCTGCTCCAGATACTTGATGACCCATCTAGCCCTCTTGAAATTCAGTATCAAGTCTTTGATCTCCATGTCCTGCTCCTAAATGGTCATCCTAAGTTTGGCATTTTCTGCCTATGTCTCTTCATCCGAAATGAGGATGACATCGGTCTCCTATGCACCTGATGGCCCCTCATCATGCACGGGCTCCTTGCCCTTGTCCAATACCTATGTATTCGATGTCAGAAGCAAGGTCCCTTCCACCCCGGGTGGAGATAACACTCGCTTTGCTGCTACAAATAAGTTCCTACTGCCTTTCTGATATGTCACCAAAAATGGCATGATCGTGGTCTCATGGTGCTCATGTTGATAAGAAGGACCACCCAACTCCTGCTCGGGCTCTGATAATACCTGTGGTGTGCTGAAGAAGTCACGGGAGATGAATTCCTCCCAAGCAATGCCCTGCAATCCCAACTGATGATCTACCAAAATCCGAATGAGAGCGAAGTGATAGACACTGTTAAGCTGCTGTTGAGGGGTCTTATGCAACATGAAGGTGTTCATCCTCTCTATATTCCTGCATATGAAAAACAGGAGGTTTATCATCCTCACCCTGGTAAAGTGCATGAGCAAGCGGATATGATAGGCATACAGTCTAGAGAACCTCCCCTCACAGCTAAAGTATTTCATGATCAATCTCATGAGCGGAGCATACTCATTCTTCAAGTATCTGAAGGGAAATAGTCTTGTGAGCTCATTCAAGAATTTGGTTTTGATGTAAGGCTCATAGAGTTTCCTTTCCACCTTCTTCTTCTTATGCAACTGCTCCCCAACATTTAGTATACCTGTTTCCACTGATATAGTTTCGGGTGTCAATGTGAAAGTGACCCCGGCCAAGGTAGACTGACCTCCATGTAGATGAAGCACAAATAAACGGGCCAACTCATGATGAACTCTGACATTTGTCACCCTTTGACAAAATTCGAAA
The DNA here is from genome assembly GCA_000404065.3 of Pinus taeda. NCBI lineage: Eukaryota > Viridiplantae > Streptophyta > Pinopsida > Pinales > Pinaceae > Pinus > Pinus taeda. The sequence continues at coordinate 38,722 of APFE030563398.1, forward strand.
CATGATAAGTACTGGAAGGATGACATGGCAAGAGGGCATGCTTGTAACTCGGTGAGGGTAGTGGGTTCATCCCTGACATGTTTGCCACTCTTGTGGTGTCTCTTGGGAGCCTGCTCTTCTGAGGATGAGTCACTCTATGTCTCCCTCTCATACTCGGACGAATGCTGTGATGACATGACTGCAATGTGGGTTGTGATTAGGCTGCCCCTTTGATCACGGTGTGAGGCTAGGTGCCTTTGTAGTATCTGTTACCAAGGGGAAAAATGAAACAGGGATTGTTAGGAAGGGAGTGATGAAATGGGAATAGGGGTTATAGGGAGAAATTTGTTAGGGATGTGGGAGGAGTTTGGGATTTTTGATGGGGTAGGGTTTGGGGTTTCTATTGAGCAATAGGAGGAGGGGAAAGGGAATATGAGTTTGGTGGTGTTAAGGTAGTGATAATAGGGAAAATGGCATAGGGGAACAAGGGAAAATATAAGGAAGGGAAAAGGGGACCTTGGCATCAACAATACAATTGCACAACCCTAGCAAAATCGTCTCTTGGTGTCTTTATATGGCTGCTTTAAGAGTTTTGTTTCATTTTAATCATTGGGCATAAAAACCACCATATATTTAACCAATTTCATGAACAAGTGAGTTAATAGAGCCTACTTGCAAATTTATGTGCTTCACAAAAAAATTTGAGTGAGTTTGGCACATTCTGGGCACTTTTCCTGTGTGCGTCGCGCCCAAAACCCAATGCGTCGTGCCTTGGGTATGTGCCGCGCCCGTTATAAGTTTGAACTATGGGCAGGGGCTGTGTGCGCCGCGCCCGTTATAAGTTTGAACTGTGGGTGGGGGTTGTGTGCGCCGCGCCCTATGTGTGCGCGCCGCGCCCTGTGTGTGCGCGCCGCGCCCTGCCTGTGTGCGTCGCACCCTGAAAACCGACTCCAACTTGCTCCAAATGCTCACCAACACACTCCAATCACTTTGCAATGTCTCCCACTAGTTTTGATCTGCACAATGCCTCTGATTTTGGTGGAAAACTTGTATATAAAGCCTTGGGAGAGATGAGTTTGATTTTTGCCTCTTCAAAAACCCATTTTTCTAATGTTTGAGTTTTGCACTTTTTCATGGACTTTAAAACACAATGATTTTCACTTTCCCTTTGAAATTTTAGCTTGAATGATGCAATTTTTGGCACTCTTTGCGGGGGTTGCAAGACAGGACATGTGGCCACGGAAACCATGATTGCATATGAAAAAATCACTTGAGGACTTTTTTTGGAAATTTTGCCATAGATGACACTGTTTGACTTTTCTTCAAAGCAGAGTTTTGAAGAAGAGTCGGAGTCTATCCATATGACGATGAAGCTTTCTGAACCATAACTGTGTAAGGGCCTCACTCTGGCCTGCATGGCTCTACTGGACATGTTTCAAGTACCAAATTGATGAATTCCTAGACCTAGACCTCGAAATTACCTTTGTCCTTTAAAGGACCAGACCTTGACTATCATGGACTTTGATGATGATTGACAAAATCCCTGAGCCAGCAGGAGCCAGACATGAGACCATAATGACCTTCTCTGTCAGATTATGGCATGCACCTAGCAGAATGCAACTAGGAGAATGGGGCGGGACACCTAATCATGAAATGCATAAAGAGTTTTGATCTCTGATGGAGGACTGACCAGACTGACTCTAACAGTATGCAATGCGCTGAACAAGGTATGTAACGTGCAGCAAAGTGATTGGGACTTGCACGTACCCACAATATTATGGGCTTATAGGACGACATGCAAGAAACTGACAGGATAGACACCTTTTAGGTATGTCTATGGAGTGGAAGTTGTGATGCCTATGGAATACATCATGCCTAGTCTGCACATAGTGGCACTCACAGGTATGACGGACCGCGGAGCCCTAGAGGAGAGGCTCGCGTAGTTGGGGGAGCTCGAAGAAGAACGGTTTTTGGCTGGATTCCAACAACAAGTACAAAAGCAGCGCGAAAATTCCTGGCATGATCGACATATTAAGTTGTGCACCTTTAAGGGGAATGGTTCGGTGTCGTTGTATGATAGTAAGTTCGATAAATTCCCAAGGAAGCTCAAAATGCATTGGTTGGGACAATATGTTATTAAGGAGATCACAAATGGTGGCATGATGCAGTTGGTAAAGTTAAATGGAGAACTCTTCCCATGAAAAGTCAATGGTAGTCATTTGAAGGCGTACACAGGTGGCTCGGCCACCTGTCTAGCCGACAGAATCACAGTCTTAGCTCTCCAGGCAGTTGAAAGGAGGTGCGGGACTATAAACTACTCTTCCCGGGAGTTGCACACGGTAGTGAAGTGTCGCAGGGTCCGCGACAGCGCGAGGGTAGCTGCACTACCGCGTGGGTTAGCTGGAAAGTGACCATTGCAGTTACTATTCACGATGTGATGCTTGGTTTGAGATCAAATGGAACGGGCGGCGGGCATTTAAGGCGAACTTTTTGGGACAGATTCTTAAAAATATGCCGCCAAGTGAGCATTAATGGACCAAATGTGGGGGGAACGGTCAAATTCAAATTCAAAAGGCGCTATAAATTACAGAGGGTTGTCCAGCAAACAACACTTGGCAATTTTAGACCTAGGCTGTTGCGTGCCTAGACATTCATGAACCCAGACTTGTTCAATCTGTTGAAGGTGAATTTGTTGTTTGAGAACTTACCTGAAACATTGAGAGAATTGTGGAATAACACTATGGCCACACTTGAGGAAGCCATGGATACCAGAGAAATGACTGCTGAGGAGGCCGCGTAGGCCATGATAGTAGGAGAAGCCCCAGAAAGTGTCGAGATAGTCTTAGAAATCCATAAATCACCACGCACGCCGAGACCAAAGAAAGACAAGCAGCCTATGGTACTGGTGCACATGTTCCCTAGGAATCCGTTAAGGACTAGGCTTACCATGGAAGCAAAGGGGAAGGTGATCAATTTGGAAGCTGATGAGGAGAAAGACTTTGAAGAAACCCTGGTAGAGGAGGAGGAGGATGTAAAGATGGAGGTAGAAACCCAGGGTGTGAATCCTCTGGGGGCTCTCCGAGCACAGATACAGGAATTGCAGGTGTGCACTCCTCAGGCTAGTATTGTGTCAACCAGCGTCACAGTAGGCACGTTCGGGGTTGAGGAAATGCTGTGCACCAGAATGACCAACACTATAGTGCTGCCAGAGGGAGCACTCGTTACAGAAAATGAGGCTGATAGGCCTACAGTTAGTGGGCTGAAGGGGATCGGGATAAATATGGTTGTGCTCCCTCAAGAGATGCTCTATGTTTTGCAGGACAGAGTTACTACAAAACTGCAAGCCAAGGAGTGTCTCATGCTCTAGGTAATGAGTGAGCATCACATCGACATTGAACAGTTGAGCCTACAGCGCTACGAGGTAGTGGCATAGAATCGAGAGCTAGTGCAGGTGGTCGACGAAGCTTGTCAGATGGTCCCGGATCTAGCCTTTCAAGCAGAGAAACCAGCGGAGGCACGCATCCTGAAACTAGCAGCAAGGGTGTGTGAGGCAAAGGAAGAGATGGCTAAGGTTCAGCTGATAGCCGAGCTACAATTGAAGGCATAGCCTTCAACTCCGCCAGAGGTTAAGGAACAGTGCGCCAACGCGATTACAGCAACAATAACATAGGTCAATAGTGCATGAAAGACTGCACAAAGCTATTCGAGGAGTCATTTGAGGTTCTCACCACTTTGCAAGAGGACCCAAACATACAGTGCCTAGAAACAAAGGCAAGCGAGCTACAGCAAAAATATGATGAAGTAAAATGGATCGCGTAGATGGTTTCCCTTACACAGAGGCTCACGTGGATGCAACAAGTGAAAGCACTCAAGGAGAAGGTGGATGTTGCTGAACATAAGGAAACAGTTTTGAAGGCGTGCTTACAACCATGGATTGATGAGGCATACGTCATTACCACCTCTATTGAAGCAAAGGTTGCGCAGAGGCAAGGAACACAGGAACAGGTTCAAGGAGGTAGTTCAGCTATAGCAGTCTCTGAATAGCGCGTCCAGAAAGTGTAGCAAGAAGCTACTCAGTGCACTTCCAGTCTTGTAATGATCCAGGCAAAGTTGGGAGGTCTTCAGGCAAAGATATCTACACCAACAGAGTGGCTCGAGGGCGAGTCACGATGTTTGTGTTAGGGGCCTGCTGGGCACGGGATCCCCAAGGGAATTTTTGGGGCTTAAAGCCCAGATTTTGGTCAAAAGTTGTAACCCCGATGTAAATACTCCACATTTTGTGGGCGTGGGGCGCGTAGTTTGTAAAAGAGTCATAAGGTTGTCCGCCCTCAGTCTTGTAATGTAATGTCAGCTATAGAGATCTACCCATGGTCCGTGGACCATGGGATTATATAAATAGAGCGAGGCTCTAAGTAGCTAATAAATGATGGAAGAAGAATGATAAGGATGGAGAGTTGAATCATATATGAAGTGTAAAGTCTAGTTTTGGGTCGTAGAGTAGGAGAAGGCTCTGCAGTTGAGTGCGCAGAGGCCTAGTAGTCCGCAGTTATGTGCACGAACCCCTGTAGCTGAGTGCGCAGGGCGAGTCAAGTCTGTAACAGTTGGAGCATTAATAAAGAGAAGTTTCATATCCATTATGCGTATTTATTTCATGTTTTATGCATATGTTACATTGAATATAAATTTCACTTTTAACGCTTATATGATGCACAAATATGTATGAATGTGTTGAATAAGTGAATGCAAGATAGAATAATGGTTTTGCGAAGTTAACTAAGATATAGAAGAAGATAAGTAAGATACGCGATGTAATTTGGGGAAATAGCGTAGGACGCTGCCATAGCAGCATGAAAGCATCTCAACCCCTAGTTAGGGTTGTGCGAAAGGCGATTATAACAGATCCCAAAGGTATTGAAGGTCAGGACAGTGTGTGAAGTGACCTGCGCTAAGGTAGGCACAGTTGGACTAAATCGACACCTCAGACATCTCAAGGGTGCGGAAACTTGGTATTAACATCCCCCCATACTGCTTTGGGTGAGACTTCAGTCCGCACTCCGCGGGCTGATACCGAAAGGGCCAGTAGTGTAGGGATTTGTTTGGCTAATTAACTATGAACTTGGGTCAGGCCCCCCTCAAGCCAATAGTAATCTAATGCAATTCCGAAAAGTAAACTTTGAGATGAAAGTTAAGCAAATGCAAATGCCAATTTTTTATGGCTTTCAAAATAATTAATAATGCTTAACCAACAACAAATCAATATTCCTTCAACACATATAAGCAGCAAACAACAAATTCAATTGACCTAAAGAACTAAAGACTCAACCAAAATTCACTTTCACTACTCCAAACAATGGGATGGACTTTTGCAAACCAACAAGAAATCAAAAAAATAATAGAAAAATCTATACATAGAGCAGGAGGACACTTTAGATATCGATACACACTAGACCTTTCTGGTAGAAACCCTAAAAATTCTCGATTTTTATGGATCAGTGCGGGCAGACAGTGTGATATAGAGGTACAAGTGCGGTTGCACTTGGTAAAATTAGCGCTGACAGCACGATTGTTTATGATAAAAATGCATTGGGCGAGAAAGACTTGGGAAAATGAAAATAAACACAAAGAGAGATCTAGACTTGACACTCTAAAGAACACTTACTTAGAATGCAAACCCATAATGAACCTAAGTTACAGATCACTAGTAGGTTAGCCAAGCTAATCAAAAAACCAAAAAATAAAGGAGGTTTGAAGGGTTATAAGCTCCCCAGCAGAGTTTCCATTTTGTTGTGCAGGCAATCCTTTCTACGGATAGAAATGATCCCTCTAGTCCTATGGGAGGATCTAGCAACAAATGAAGACAAATATATGTAAACTTTCCTAGTTTATACCAAAAAACATAAAGGAGGATAGATGACCTACCTCACTATGGTGCTAACATTCGTTGGTGTTGTCCTTGATTCTTTGCTTCCAAGTCCAATATCCTATTCATTGTTATGGATGAGTACCTGCAAGGAAGATCATGTGGAGACAACAAACACATACATAGAAAAATTCATTCCAATATAAACCATGTAATAGATCAAGGAGTATTACACTAAATGGGAAATCATTGACACATTTATGGAAGGCAAGCCCATAATGCATAATTAGTAGATGGTAAAGGGAGCATTACAACCACTTAATCCTTGATGTTGGAAGCCTCCTTTAAGTGAGTTTCCAAGACTTAGCCTTAAACTTCAAACACTCCTTTCTCCTTAGAAAAATGGGCAGCATTTGGGCATAGTTCAGCACTAGGAAGGCAACCAATCAATAGCTAACCAGTTGTGGATAGTAGGGATCTCATTTATAGGGAAGGAGAGGGAGTTTAGGGTCCATAAAAGGAGGGAGAAGTTCCACATATCAAGGGAAAGATCCATGAAAGTAGGATCAAGGACCAAGAATGGGAGGTCTCGTTCCAATCATCATTCACTTGTAACCAGCTCGTTGTTCTCGAGACTTCTAGTAAGAGAAGTTTCTCCTCCACTTTAGGAAAAATTATCTGAAGAGGTTCAACATGGGTTTTCCCGATAAAAGTTGTGATGGAAGTGCTAGGACATTATAGTGCAACAAGTTACCAGCATAAGTCACTAGCGATGCAAAATGCATCGATCCTAAAAACAAGGATTTTTTATAAGTTTCTTCAGAATTCTTTCAAGGCAAGTTTTCTTATTTTCTTCAGGGATGTTTATGAACATTTTTGATGTTGAATACATTGACAATTTTTTAATTTTAACATTTCAGGATACGAGACAGGGAATGTGACAAAATATTTTTAAAAAAGATGAATGGGGGAAATCAACATCATCAATTTGTCCAACCACAAACATGCAAATTGGAAAGAAATTATAAATCATGGTACCAAGTAAGAACTTGCGAGAACAAAATTAGCGAAGAATCCCAATTTCATATGCTAATATGAATTGGATCATTATATAATTTATCATCGATCTCGATGCTTTTAGAGTAAAAAATTGGAGGAATCAACTTGCAATAATAGTTTTATCGACAACACCAAATTTGGAGAATTGGTGTCTGAAACATTCTAAAGCCATTTTGAGGCCTTAAATAATGGGATTTTGGGTAAAAATTTCCTTGTGACATTGTTCTACACTCAAGGACCTTTCCAATGGTGTAAAAACACATCAATTGGAGTAAATATGCAGAAATTATTCCTCTCAGAAGTTGACCTATTGTGTTTGATCACCATGGCATGAGTGGTTGCCATGTTATCCTCCATTACTCATGCATGAGGGGCTAGCCACATGGGGACTTTTAAGAAGACTTTATAAGAGTCAAATTTGTAACTCTATTTGAGAGTTGAAGGCATCAAACTTGATCCCCAATGGGATTTTGGGCTATGTTATAACAGAGCCACTAGGAAGAAAGAGGTTTCATGTCATTCGATTACATCTAGTTTCATAATAGAGGAGAGCAGTTGGGAATGGCAATTAAAGAGAATAATATAGGGGAGAATAAAAGGCCACATGTCTCATGTAACTGCATATAGAGTGTTTTTTCATTTGTAATTGCATTATTTCCATTCCAGAGAAGGAGAAAAATGTAACCTCACCTTCCAACTGAGTTTTCTCTCGTAATAGTTTCCCAAATTAAATACTTGTATTCATTGTTGGTGTGTGATAGTGTTTTTTTTTTCCACATTTTATTTGTTACATGCATAAGTACAAAATAGTAATCAATGCATAATCTAAAGGCATTTAACCTTCATAATATATATTACAATTTATTTTATTAGATTTTTTGTCACAAATTATCTAGTGGAATATCCATGAAGATTTATATATCATATTCATATTAAAGTAGGTTTCTTTGGGGAATCTCATAGGAAGTTACAAGGGATCTAGGAAGCAGGGTAAGAAAAAAGTCACAAAGCCCTAGCTAAAGTCATAGAATCTATTGATAATCACCCTGATATGGAAAAAGAGAGATTCTTGAGGTTAGAAGCACAAGTCACAGATATTAGCCACAGTATGAACTTTCTTATGGCATATTTAGCAAACAAACTTGAAATTGGAGAAGATGGAGGTTCCAACTTAGAGGTTAGATCATAGGGAAAATTAGGGATCATGAAGACCAATAAAAGGAGTCAAGGAAACAACCTAAGAAAGAGTAGTTGAGTTCAAGTGTAGTTACCCATTCATTGTCCTTATAAAATATGGAAGCAAAATCAACATAAAGTGGCACCAAGGTGAGATAGATGCCTTTAAATTGAATCAATAGTTGCAAAAATTAGAAGTATTTTAGTTTTCACCACATCGATGGGTAGAAAAATATCATTTATTGATTAAAGTTAGAGGGACGTGCCCTAACCCTATGGGAAATCCATATGAAGAAACTTAGGCTAGATCCCTAAGTAACTAAATGGGGGGACTTTAAAACCCTAATAAATTCGCAATTCTCCCCTATCGAGTATATAAAGGACCAATGGGTTTGATGGCAATACTTCAAGTAGAGGTTAGGGTAGAATGCATAAGAATACAATACTAAATTCAAGATAAATGTACTCCTAAAGTATATAGGGGGTATAAACAACCATCTATGGAAGCAAGTGATGTTTTTTAAACCAGGAACAATGGTGAGGCTTGTGTATAGGCACAATACATAGAAAACATATGCCAAAAGTAAGGGCAGATCAAGTGGTTTGAAACAAAAATAGCACCAAGAAGCTTACATGGAAGGGAACAAGTTGAAAGGGGAGAGGACAAGAAGACAATAACTAGTGCATGTTAGCACAAATATCTTTGCAAACATTGCATCCACTAAAATATTGATGGTCACATAGAGGAGAAGTGCTAGAAAATGCATCCAAAGTTGAACCAAAGAACCAGAAGAATGATGGGAAGAAAAAGAACCTTCTTGCCACAAATTCAAGCAATCATGTCGAAAGTAGTTTTGATGTAGATGAGAAGATTTTATTCAAATCCATGTAGAAGGAGGTGAATTTTGGTACCCTTCATTACAAAAAAGATAAGGGGATGACCAAACTTTTCTATATTAAGATCCAAGTCGAGAAGACAAAGACCAATGCCTTGTTCAACTTAGGTTTAGAGCTATTCTTATAGAAACATATATACTCAACACACTTGGATTGGAGGTTCATAATCATCCTATCCCATATCCATTTGCATGGGTAAAAACACATGTGGAAATTAAGGTAACAAAACAATGTAGAATAAAATTTGCTACTAGTGTTGATTTTACTGATAAAGTATAAATATGTGTAGCTCCACTCAATGTATCCAAAGTTATGTTTGGGAGTCCAACATGTATATGTGAGATGTAATATACATGTGGGGAGCCAGCCAATATTGCCTCATCAAGTATGGGAAATCATTCATCATTCACGTGCACAAAGGCAAGCCCAATATTTCATTGGTAAGTGCTAACTAAGCCAATAAATCAATCAATTCTAGCAAGAAATATGTTTTATTTTTCTTAAGAGAAAATCATGGAATGAAGAGTCAATAAGGGCAAAGGCATCCCTACAGAGGTGTGTTAAAGAATAAATAACAATTAGAGGGTTGCAATAGGAATACAAGGGAGTGTTCAAGGAGCCTAAAGGGATACTACCCAAGAGGGAAGTGAAGCATAATATCTAATTAGTGTTGAACTCTCAATTTCCAAATAGTGAGTCGTACATATAGTTTGTTTCAAAAGTAAGTGAAGTGAATAAGAAGTTGTAGCCGTTGTTTCAGAAGGGTGCAATTTGACCAAGTAACACACCTTATGGGTGTATAATTCCTTGTACATTCAACCTGCTTATGTAATTTTCTAAAACAAAAGACTTGAATCTACTCTACTCGTTAGCAGAAACAATTAATCGATCGAGAAATCACAAAACATACAAGATAAAGAATTCAATCAACACATTACACAATGATTTCCTAGGGAAAGCCATAACTAAAAACCCTTGTTATATGTATATTTCATTAGTCAGAAAATATGAGAAGATTATAATGCTTTTCTCAAGCTCGAGGAACCTCTACACTATCTCTATCTGTCTCACAGCTTCCTAGATAAGCCTAGACCAATACTGAACCAATTTTCTACTTGCCCAAGTCCATGTTTCCTTGTGTTGTTTCCTTGGGAATTATCCCCCTATTAATTATGGAAATTACTCAATATGAATTACGCAATCCTCATAGGCCTTCCTTTGACTGTATGCACCACCTATTCAATTTAGATGACTATACAACCGATAGTACACTGCCCTTGAACTCCAATCTCAACTAGGTAACTCTTAGATCTAACATGCATGAGTTACTTATGAGTGAATCATTAGTTAATTGGTTGAACACATGAAGCATCACCCCACTATCTGACCTCCTACTAGTTCCTCCATCAGTTGGAACTAGTTTAACTCACTTTAACTCATTAAACTGAATTGATTAATTACAACTCAAAATAACTCAACCAGGGATCCTATAATGTAGGAGACACTCTACATGAATCTAGTTAGACACTCAACTCGAATTAACTGAGCCAACTAAGTCAAATTAACTTAGTTAACTCGTACAAATTGTATTGTGATGTGGAATTACAATTTTATTCCTTATTTAATTCAAGGACAAAATTAAATCAAGATTTTCTTGTTGCATTTCAACAATGGGTCACTCATTATAATTGTGCTAAAGAATGTTGGGAATTGGAAAATGTACATTTATTATACAACATTAAACAAGATTATGCTCAAGAACAGGTACCCCTAGCCAAGATTGATGATTTATTGGATCACTTGCAAGAAACAAAATATTTCACCAAGCTAAATTTAAAATTATGGTTTTAGTAAGTTTGAGTTAAAGAAGAAGACACCTAGAAGACCACCTTCAAAATCAAATAAGGTTTGTCTGAGTGGTTAGTCATGACATTTGTTCTATGCAACACATTGTCCATGTTCACGAGATTTATTTGGATGATATACTTTTTTATAATGTTACTAGGAGAAGCACATTTGATACTTGATGCAGATGCTAAAGCCTTTGAAGAAGCACCAACTAGTGGAAAACCTCAAGAAATGTGAGTTTATACAGCAACTGTTGGTGTATTTAGGATGTGTTATTAATGGAGGGGAGCTTAATATATACATTAAAAAGATGGAGGCCATCATGAATTAGATGGTTCCTACGAATGTCTCTAAAGTTAGGAGTTTCGTTGGAGTGGCATCGTACTTGAGGAAATTGATAACTTCATTTCCAACAATAGATACACCACTTTGTGCTATAACAACAAGTGGCAAGAGTTTCCAATGGGGGAAGCGTTAAAAGAATATTGGAGGATTCGAAAAGGAAAATTAATTAAGCACCAATTCTTGCATTACCAAACTTACAATAGTCATTTGAAGTGGAGATGGATGAGAGTGGGAGTGCCACGGGAGCGGCCTTGATGTAGGGAGAAATCCATGTATGCTAACAATCTAAAGTATTTCAAGGGGTGGTTCTCAACTACCCTACCTATAATAAGGAGTTATATGCCCCAATACAAGCTATCAAAAAGTGGAAACATTCTCTGATGGGTAAATATATCATCATCCACACATATCATCAATTGTGTTTACAAGGAAATAACAGTGTGGCCGTAGAGATCAATAAGCAGCAATTGCAAGGTAAAATTCATAAACAGGTGCACTCAGATCCTATTTCTATAGCAGCCCAGATAGCAGAAGGAACTTGGTAAAAAACAACATCACCCATCAAGGACTTCGAATAGGGTCTGATACAAATATTTATTCAGACCCTGACAGGAAAATTGATTTGCAAGCGAACCTAGTTAGGGAAGCTGATAGAAGATATAAAGTATGAAATACAAGCATCCACAGGCATATCAACAAATATGCAAAGTTTGATATATACAGGAAAAATCTTACAGAATCAATGTACTTTGCAAGACTCTGGAATTGAACCAAACTCAACCATCATCCTAAACACGAGGCTGAGAGGGGGGAGCTTTGGATCTGGCTCAAAAGGCACATCTTATTTCAAGGATATTGTCAAAGGGAAGGGGGAAGCCACAAATAAGCCAACAACAACACAAGAACTACCTGGACCCTATATTGTGGAGCAAAGATTGCAAACTCCAGTGCTGACAATCGCTCTGCCAGAGGTAAACAATTTTCATACTAATTTCTCTTCAAGGGCTATCATCTGCAGATTTAATGGCTTTTGGCCCAAAACAGATGCATTACAACAATGGATCTACTCCACCTGGAAAACAAATTGTGATATCTATTTATGCTCCAACGGCTTTTTTATTGTGAATTTTGACACAGTCAAGGAAAAAGAATATGTCCTCCATGAGGGGCCATGGTTCTGGGGCAATGCAGGACTCTTTATGACCCCCTGGTTCCCGGATTTTGACCCCACGTCAAAAATGTCGGTTTGGGTCAGGCTTCACAATCTCCCGCTACATTTCTGGCTTCCAAAAGTTTTTGAAGCAATGGGGAATGAGATAGGAAGATTCATCAAGCAAGATATGGACAGAATATCAAAAGGCATACATACTTGTGCCAGAATTTGTGTTGAGGTTGACCTTAGTCAAGGGTTACCTGACAGCATAATTTTGATCCATAATAACTTACAGTGGAAACAACCACTTAATTATGAGAACACGGCTTTCAGGTGTCGGGGTTGTCAACAAATAGGTCACCTTCTAAGTAACTGCCCTCTAGCCAAAAAAGAAACCAGAAGGAACAAGAAACAAGCACAAAAACCAAGGGGTTGGCAACGCACAATGGAACAACTGGATATAGAAGAGGATGAGGAGGCAACTATCCCTCCACCAGATCCTATTGAGTAAGAAGCCACGGCAACAACCCCCATAGCAAACAACCAGACTCACAGGTCAACAAGACCTGAGAAATCAGCAGCACAGGATCTGATGGACTCTTTGCCAGGAAAAATACCAAATACAGAGGACAGCAGTGGAGCCAAAATACAGCATTCTCCAGATCACTCAGATTTAGAAAGGGACAATCCTTGCCCGGTGGACTCTTCTCTTGTACTTTTTTTGTCCTCACAACCTCTTGGGGAGTGGCGGAAGGTTGAGAAGAAAAAGGGGAGAAAAACATAATTTTCCTCCCCTCTTGTACATTTTTCGCCTGTTTTTTCTTTCTGGTTTTTTTTATTGACAACAATCTTTTGATTCGTTGATTCACATATGCGCTTTTGCATCTACAATGTTAGATGATCCAAAAATAATTTATTATCATAGGTTATAAAATTGAAACAAAATAATTATTAATTTAAGAAATTAAATTAATAATTACTATTCTAGAATGATTAATTATTTAATGGAGACAATTAGACTTAGTATATTGTTGTAACAAGATATGACTCTCCAAATGTGTCGTATCTTAGGCTCTATTTTAGGAGATTAGTTAGTTAGTTGGTTTGAATAGCATTTATTGTAATTGGACACTTGTTATTTAATAAGTGATCCATAATTAGAGGTAGTTAGGACATGGAGCTTATAAATAGCTCATTGCAAGAGTGTTTGTGTTGTTCGGGTGTAAACTCTTGCAAATTCAATTATGTAATTATTTTTTCTGATTAATAAAATTATGTGTCTGGGGACACTTCTGCCATTATTGTGGTATCAGAGCTCCAGTAATGCTGCAGTGGATTTGAGGAGGAGATTCCAGCTCTACAAGTTTTTGGAAAACTCCATTGAATTGTTCAACGAATAATTGGTATGAAATTTGTCAAGTTATTTTATTGATTTTAGATTTTTTAAATCTGAAAATCAATTTTTTGAATTATTATCAAAATTACTATGTCCTGAATTTGTATTATTGTGGAGCTAGCTAAATATCTAATATTTGAAACGCCGAGGTCGTGCCTGCCTATTTTGGACACCTGCCATCGAATTCTCATTCATCATTATTGCCATCTCATCTAGAAAATCAGAGATTCCATCTACATCATCCAACGAATCATGTACGCCTGCATCATTCACTGCCCTTTTTGGTATCATCTAATAGAACTGAATATGCTTCTTGTATTTCTTGAATCTTAACTTGGCCTGCGCACCCAAAGAATTACGCACAACAGACTGCAATTTACGCAGCACCATATCGATTCTCTTCCCAAAGAATTACGCACAACAGAAGCCCAGGATTGAATCCCACGAACTCTTTCTTACGAAGTTACAGGCCATGTATATATACAAATTTCGGAGGAATAGGTGAGAGTAGATGTTTTAATTTTGAAGCTACAGTCTTTTATGTTCAGCTCTAAGTCATTCTTGCAAGTTAAATCAAAACATACATTAATTCCAGTCCACTCTGGCTAATGAAACCTGGTCGATGTCTCTTTTCTAAGATGTGAAAAGGATACGGCCAAATTTCATTCCAGGGGCTCCGAGCGCGCTCTAAAATGCTCGGCAGAAAGCCTTGACAAGCGACTCCCGTCCAGAACAGCAGTAACAAAATACATACTGGAAAGCATTTTGAAACCACCATATTTCACGCAATTCAGCTCAAAAACGCTCTTGTTCCCAGCGTAAAGGCCTAGAACATCAAAGTTCGTATTCGAAAACCTGCCAAATGAAATACTTGGTAAAAAGATCTAGCGTTTTACAAGTAAAAGATCCAGCCAGCACTCCAGCGTAGCCAGCGCTCCAGTGCCAGCCAGCGAGCGTTTGTCAAGTGAAAAGATCCGACGTTTGACAGGATTTTTTCTAAAAAAAAGGTGAATATGAAAAGTCTTCACTGGAGAGACAAGGGATATTTTTAATTTTGTAATGTTAATGGAGTGATAAGGATTTTTCGTTAATTTTGTTGAGAAATAAGGAAATTTGTATTTTGGAGAGATCTGGTGATTTTTTATTTATTGTTTGTGGAGTAATAAGGTGAATTGTAATTTTTTGGAGCAATAAGGAGTTTTTTTTTTTTTTCTGTAATTTTTTTTTAAGGAGATAAGTGTAACTCAAAGTAATTTTACTTTGAGGGGGGGTAACTTTTTTTTACCAAATTGTGCAAAAGCACCATTGTAAAAGTCAAATTTTGAAAGTTGCCTTGTAAAAATTTGAGATATTGACTAGAGCCAAGTGCAAAGCTCAGTCAATTTTCTCCTATTTTGACTACTATTTGAGGGTCAAGGCCAAGCCCTGATAGATCGTGTTTTTTGCGTCGTGTGTTGCTATTGTGTTGTGCATCTTGAGTTTTTTTTAGCTTGATTCGTGGTGTGAAGTCTTAATGCTACAATGTCTAAGTTGATTAATTTGTTTTCTGATTCCGACAAACTTGAAGGCACCAAATCTTATAAAACATGGCATCGTCTCATCGAAAGCACACTCATTTACAATTAATTATGGCAGGGAATATGTGATGGAGATGTTAAGCCAAATAAACCCACAGATGCAGCTGCACTAGCAAAATGGGAAATCAAGAATGCTAAAGCCTTAGCTCTTATTAAATCTTCTGTGAATGATGAAATGTATTTCCATATAGAAAATTCTATAGATGCATGGAATGCTTTGAAAACTTTTAAAGACCTCTTTGATACTCAGCCTGAATCAAAGAAAGTCAATCTACAATTGAAATTGTTGCAGCAAAAATTAACTGAAGACGGTGATGTTCTTGAATATATCTCAAGACTTAAGAATATCATGCAAGAAATTATTAATGCTGGTTTTCCCGCAATTGATGATAGCTTTATGGTCACAATTGTAATTGTTGGGCTTCCTTCTTCCTATACGCATTTTTTGGAGACTCTACAAGTAACTGGGAAATTAGAGAAATTAAAGTTTGATGAACTCTGTGAAATGTTAACTCAACATGATAAAACTTTTGGGAAGAAGAAGAAAGTTGGTGAAGATGTTTTTCTCACAGAGGCCAGCACTAGTAAGTCATCAGCAGATAGTTCTCGAGGAAGAGGCAGATGGAATCAGAATCAAGCAGCACATAATCGAGGTCGAAGCCAAAGCAGAGGAAACAATTTTAATAGAGGAGGAAGAAATAATTTTCAAGGTAGAGGAAACAACCAAGGAAGAGGCAATTTTTAAGGACAAGGATATAATAATCAAGGTAGAGGACAATCTCAAAATAGAAGTCAAAGCAGAGGCAGAGGACAATCTACAGGAAGAGGAAGAGACTTAAGTCAAATTGTGTGTCGAAGATGTAACAAAGTTGGCCATTATGCTGAAGATTGTCGAACTTCACTTAATAAAATTCCCAAGTTTCAGCAGCATTCAGCGCAATTTGCCAATGATCAAGATGAAGATAACTCAGAATATGTTTTTACTTCCTCACTAGCATCACAACTTTCATCCCATCTTAGAAGTGACTATGAAGATGCCTGGATCTTGGATTCCGGGGCAACTCATCACATGACTTGTCGACGTGATTTTTTCTGGAATTTTCAAGATTGACAACTTAATTCCATTTTTCTTGCTGATGATACAAAACATACTCCTTATGGAAAAGGAATAGTAAAAGTTTTTCTCCCTGGCATTGGAGAAAAAATGATTTCCAATGTATGGTATGTACCGAGTTTTAAGAAAAATTTGCTCTCTTTAGTCACGATTCGACAAGCAGGAAATCAGGTGATTATGGAAGATGGTTTAGTCAAGATTAATTCAATCAAACAGAACTTGAAAACAGTCATGATAGGTTATGGAGATGGAAAAATGTTACGAATGAAAGGGACAGTTATTCCAAGGCATTCTGATTTTGCAGGGGCAGTGACTACAGGTATTTCACCTATAAGACTATGGCATGTAAGATATGGACATTTGAATTTTGAGAGTCTTTCTCAATTGCAAAAACAAGGAATGGTTAAAGGACTTCCCACATTCAAAAGGGAAAATGCAAAATGTGAAGCTTGTATTTATGGCAAACAAAATCGAGAAAGTTTTCCAACAATTTCATGGCGTGCAAACAGGCGGCTACAACTAGTTCACAATGATGTTTTTGGTCCACTACAAACTTCATTTGGTGGTTGCAAATATTTCTTACTATTCATTGATGATTTCAGCAGAATGGCTTGGGTTTACTTCTTGAAGAACAAGTCAGAAGCATTTGATAAGTTTAAAAATTTTCGCCAACTTGTTGAAAATGAAGTCAAAGAAAAGATTGGTACTCTCAGGACGGATAATGGGGGAGAATTCACTTCAAATGAATTCAAAACTTATTGCAGTGAAAATGGCATAAGATGACATCTTACTAATGTTTACACTCCACAGCAAAATGGAGTAGTCGAAAGAATGAATCACATCTTGTTAGGGATGGCGAGATCCATGTTAACTTTCAAGAGGTTAAGTCCAACATATTGGGCAGAAGCAATACATACAACTGTCTACTTAAGAAACAGATCTCCAACTGCTTCTTTAGACGGAATTACACCTTATGAAGCTTGGTTTGGTTTCAAACCTCGAGTTAAACATCTTAGAGTTTTTGGGTCAGTGTGTTATGCCTTAGTTCCGAAAGAAAAACAAAAGAAGCTTGACTCAAGAAGTTTAAAATGCATAATGATTGGCTATTCTGATGAGAAGAAAGGGTATCGTCTTTTGACCAATGGAAAATTCATTGTGAGTAGGGATGTCATTTTTGATGAAACTGAAAGTAAGAGTGCTGAAGAAATTGACAATCTTCTTCACAAGTTAGAAACTAAGGGAAGTAAAAGAAATGGAAAAATGCAAAGTCAACCAACTTCACCAAATTGGTATGAACTTTATTTTCCTTCCTCCGAAGATAATTCATCCAGTCCATCTACATCAACAACATCATCTGGGTCTTCTAGCAGTTCATCCGCATCTCCAAGCAGCAGCAGTTCTTCTGACAGTGATTCTCCACATTCTTCACCTGAACAACGAACATCAGTTTATATTAATCCTCTTTACAATGATGGAGAATTTACAGAAGCGCAAACAAGTGAGCACCAACTTCCAAAATAGGCAGTTCAACTTTCGAAAGATGTAAAGCCTGATGAACAGAATAAAACAGGCACCAGAAGGGCACATAGAAGTGAAGGCAATTTTGCCTTGATAGCAAATGATTTTACTGAACCTTCCACATACAAAGAAGTAGTAAAACATAAAGAATGGAAACAGACTATGGTTGAAGAATATCAAGCAGTAATTGATAACAACACTTGGAAACTTGTTGATTGTCCAGCAAATGTTAAACCCATAGGATGCAAATGGGTTTACAGAATTAAGTATAATCAGAAGGGAGAACTTGAAAAGTATAAAGCACGACTTGTCGCAAAGGGTTTTGCGTAGTAGGAAGGCATTGATTATGAAGAAACTTTTGCTCCAACAGCAAAATGGAACACCATCGGATTAACACTTGCATTGGCCGCTCAAAAAGGATGGAAAGTTCATCAAATGGATGTGAAAAGTGCTTTTCTCAACGGGGATTTACAGGAGGAAGTGTATATGACCCAACCACCAGGATTTGAAGTTGAAGGACAAGAACATATAGTCTGCAAATTGATCAAGGCTTTATATGGATTAAAACAAGCTCCCCAAGCTTGGTATGCAAAGATGGATGACTACCTTAAGAAAGTTGGTTTTCAACGAAGTGAATCTAATGATACTTTGTATGTGAAACAACAAGGAAAATATCTGGTAATTCTTGTTATGTATGTAGATGATTTGATCATTACTGGCAACCATGATGATCATATTGCACAGGTGAAAAAGGAGTTACAAGCAGGTTTTAAGATGACAGATTTGGGATTACTTCAGTACTATCTTGGAGTTGAAGTCTTCCAATGTCCACATCATATTTTCATTTCTCAAAGTAAGTATGCAACAGAGGTTCTTTAGCGATTTGGCTTGCAGGATTGCAAGCCCGTTCTTACCCCCATGGAGCAAAACTTGAAACTTTCAAAATTTGAAGGTGGGGTAAGGTGGACAGTACAACTTACAGACAGTTGATTGGCAGCTTGATTTATTTGACAAATACTCGTCCTGATCTATCTTATGCATTCAGTATTCTTTCACGTTTTATGCAGGAACCACGAGATAGCCACTGGAATGCAGCCAAAAGAGTTCTTCGATATATCCAAGGAACAAAAGATTTTGGTCTTCTTTACACAAAGACTAAAAATTTTGTACTTGGTGGATATTCTGATGCCGACTTTGTTGGGAGTATTGATGATCGAGCATCAACATCAAGTTATTTAATGAATATGGGGTCAGCAGCAGTATCTTGGATTTGTAAGAAACAAGCTACAGTGGCCACTTCTTCAGCAGAAGCAGAGTACATTTCAGCATGGGAAGCAGCATGTGAAATTGTTTGGTTGCGTAGAATTTTGCAGGATTTGGGCATTTCTCAGGCAAAAGCTACATCATTATTCATCGACAGCCAGTTAGCCATCAAACTTGCCAAGAACCCAGTTTTTCATTCAAAGACAAAGCATGTGGACACCAAGTATCATCATATCAGATCTCTCATTGCCAAAGATGTCCTCAAGCCAGTTTATTGTCTTTCCGAAGATCAGATCTCCGACATTTCACAAAACCACTTGGCAAAATAAAATTTACTAAGTTCAGGGATGAACTTGGTATCTGTTGTAATGTATTTTTGGATCATAGGGGGGAATGTTAGATGATCCAAAAATACAATATTATCATAGGTTATAAAATTGGAATAAAATAATTATTAATTTAAGAT
>APFE030563398.1:69412-105087 GCA_000404065.3 Pinus taeda
GTAAAATAATTTCTTCTCAGCACACTTATGACCTTTAGTGTATTTGCTATCACAACTGTAACAAAGCCCTTTTGCTATTTTTTCTTCCAATTGTTGTGGTGTCAACCTTGTAGGTTGTGGAAAGCTAGGGGCAACAACACTTCCATATTTATAGTTGTGAGGGGTAGGCTTCCTTGTTGCCATAACGTTGCTTTCCATTTTTCTTTCCAACCTGAATGCCTTCTCTAATGAATCAGGTTCCCAAAGGCAAACCTCATGTTAAATGTTATCCTTTAAACTCCCTATGAACACATCAATCCTATGCTCCTCTGGAATATCTTTTACCCTTATATTCAATTTTTGGAAGTCCTCAATGTGCTCCATCATTGAATCCTTTTGTTTGAGATTTATCAATTGGCTAAAAAGTTGTTTCTTTTTGTATCCTCATATTGTGCTATCATTTCTTTCATAAAAATTGCCCAAATGACAATTTGTTTACGAGAGAAAAGTCATCAATACCATACAAACTGATTTGGTTCCAAATATAAAGTTGCAATGCGGTACCTTTTATGTTTTTTTCACATTATGGAGATCGAAATATTGCCCCATTTGTAGTATCCGTGTTACAAGATCCTTGCCATCAAACTTCCTCATATCGATCTTTGGAACATGGTGGGTCTTCAATCCAACATTAGAGTCTACGAAATCATGATTAACATTTCTTTTGTTCTCATCATCAGTTTCCTTTACTACCCTTTCTCCATTAGTAAGCATTTATTGTAGCAACTTTGTCAAATATGTCTTGAAATCTTCCATGTTGCCTTTAAATTTTTCTTCTATACCATCCATCTTAGCTTCCACGTCATTCATCTTCGCTTCCACGCCTTTTTTTAAACCACCCATCTTAGATTCCACATCTTTCTTTAAACCATCCATCTTATCTTCCACACCATCCATCTTAGCTTCCACACCTTTCTTTAAACCATCCATCTTAGCTTCTGTTACTTTTTGTGAGAGTGAATTTTGTTGCACTTGGTCTTGTAATTTTGATATATCATGTTGCATTTCTTCCTCTTCTTCACGAGTCATGCTAGAGCTTTCAGGTTGCTTACTAGGTGTTTCCATTTTCTTTCTTCGGGGCATCAATTAATGATAATTATGCTTCACTATGCCCTTTGAATTCCTTCAAACTAATTTTTCGAACCAAACTTATGTAAAATTAACAAAACAAAACAAAAATACACACACTTTTTCACTTTGTAGGAGCTCGATATTGAATCTATTGTATCTCTGTAATTTCATTTCTCCAAGGTCTTAAATTTCATCTTGCGGTAGCCCTCTGCATCCTCTTTCCAACCCCACAAGTCTGATCAAGATTGTATTCTCCAAGGAAGAGTTATGCCAAATCTCCCACGATGACCTAATTATAGACTAGTTCAGTAGAGCGAACTTGTATGAAGTGCCACGTGTCATTTTTTCGACCTTAGAACCTGAAACTGATACAAAGAAAACTACAGGTCGTCCACTTTCTTTAACTTGTTACAAAGTTTCAATCTTATGCTCAGAGAAAAAATTATGACGAGTTTCCCTAGGTCACCTGTTTGAGATATAATTCGGGAGCCTGCAAAAACCCTAACTTCCTTAGTATATATCACTGAAAATATAGCGATAAAATATCTGAAATGTAGACCCAAGGTTCATCAAGATTTCGACTCACATGGGTTTTAATTTCAGCTTCTGAAACATCTTAGAAAAAAATTTATAGCAAAAATGACATGATGACCTGTTTGGAGCAGCGAAACCCTAGAATCCAAAGGCTCTGACACCAAATGTTATGTAACCAAATCACAAAATAGAAGAAAAGATAGATCAACGACTTCAAAATCAAGCTATTCGAGGGGGAAATGTCCTTTACATTACACAAATGAACAATTCTGATACAAATGACAAAACCTCTTTTCTATATATAGGAGTCTAAGAGGTCACAATATAATCAAAGCCGGCATAACAATAATAATATAAGGGCACAACAATAACAATACCGGGATGACAGGGGCACAATAATAACAATAAGGGCTACAATGACAATAGTAATGGGGGAATCACTTGTATTATAGGGACCTAGCACACTGTGTGTAGGTGGTGTTGTGTACATGTTGTGCATGTGGCATTGTGTACATGTGGTGTCGCATACATGTCGTGCATGTGGTATTATGTACATGTGGTATTGTGTGCACATTGTACAAGTGGTGTAGTCTACATGTGGCGTTGTATACATGTTGTCCAGGTGGCGTTGTGTAGATGTGATTTTGTGCTCATGTTGTGCAGGTAGTGCGGTGTACACGTGGTACTATGTACATGTTGTACATATGGTATTGGTGCACATGTGGTATTGTGTGCATGTCATACATTTTGTGTTGAGGCCATGGGGTACTAGGTATGTGCATCGTGTAGGTGCATGTATTGTGTAATGTTGTACATTGGGTATAGATGTATTGCGTTGTATTGTATGCCGGGTGTAGGTGTATGTGTTGTATGTCAGGTGTAGGTGCATGTATTGCATGGAGTTGTATGTTGTGAGTGGTCATATGCGTGTGATGCACACTATGTATATGTGCACCTGATTGAGGAGAAGGCACTGGGTGTTTGTTGGATGTCGCAACCGATCCGATGTGCGTACAAAATAAGAACAAAGGCAAAAGTAAGGATTGATTAAAGGATAAGTATCGGTATATTATTTCAATCTTATTATGCATGTGATTTATGATTATGGTATATGATGATTACATGTGAATTACAATTTTGGTTTATGATGGTTACATGTGATTTATGATTTTGATCTATGATGGTTATGTTTTGAGCTAACCTAATGAGATATTTTGATACATGTTGATTTGGTCAGACTTGTTGTGATAGGAAGTGAACTAGATTGAAAATGTACATTATTGACGAGCTACCAATGAGGTATGATGTGAATTTATTTCAAATTATTTTAAATCTAATGGAAGTTATGTGCTTGGCACAGGAATGCATGAAATTCTCGGTTGAGTGATTGAAATCGACTGTAGGAATTCACAACAACAAAAGGAATTGGAAAATGCAGTAGTATGCTAGTAAAGCACTTTAGGAGCTAGACCATTGTGGGATATTGTTACCTAATAGTGTCCATTGATTACCATGAGCATGTTATGACTGGTATGATGGTTTCAAGGCAGGTATATGCCTTGGTTTTTGTATCTTCTGATGCGAGGAAGCCTTGTCAAGGGATGGACTACCCGAGATGGGGGTCCTAGCAGAACTTGGAAGGTGAGTGATTGCAAGAAAGGGGTTGATAGGATTGCCTGAGGGATTATGTAGCAGAGAAGGGAAGGTTTGGGATGGATTTTTTTGTCATTAGCATTTCCATATGGAATCATATGCACATTGGGAGTGTGCCCTAGAACAATGAGCGGTAATTACTCACTAAGAGGACAAGTGGAGTGGGATTACAGCGTTGTACATTGGATGTAGTTTAACTGTGGCAGTGAATTCTGGACTTCCTGGGAAGGAGGTGAATCCTGGTATTACTTGAGGGTGGAGGTGTGAGCCTTTGGATTCCCTTGTTGTGGACGCAGGTATCGTATCTTTTTATTTGTTGGTTGAGAAAATGTGTATATGTCTATATTATTGTAAATATTGTATCAAGTTGGATTTATAAATCTCCATAGACAGTATGGTTATTTTTTGGTTTAAGAAAATGTGTATCTGTATATGTGGTCATTGTAAAGATCGTAATGAGCTATGTTATAAAGCTCCAATAAACGATATGTTTGTCATGTTTTAGCAGATGGTCATTGTAAATATTGTAATGTGCTGTGTTATAAAGCTCTATGGGTAGTATTCTTTCAGCAATCTAATTTCTTATAGGTGTCATTGAACATCGAGGATGGTGTTCCCCCAAGGGGGAGGGTTCTGTAACAGCCCTGGTGAAAATTCCATATCTATATATATATAATAAGATATTATATATATATATATATATATATATATATATATATATTATATATATATATATATATATATATATGGCCATGATGATGGAACACGCATTCCAAGTTGAATGGTGAGAGAAACATCCTAGTGGGTGTTGACTTGGTTTATTATGGCTAAGGAAATTAGCAAAGGCAATGGTTAAGGCTTTGGAAAGGTATGAGGCATTTATTGGCATTTCATTTATGAAAATAATGGAAATTAGGAGAAAAGGAAGGTGAAAGATCACAGGTTGCATGTGAGGAGGAAAATGAAGGAAAATAATGGAAAATAAAGAAAATAGAGACCTCATTAATAAAAAGACTTCTGAGGATCAGTGGGCAAGACTTGATCAGTTCAATTTTAGAGTTCTCTCATTATTCTCTCCCTCTCATACTCTTGAATACTTAGAGTTTTCTTGGAACACTCTTGGAGGGTGTAACATACTTGGATTTTTGGAGCAAGAAGGCAAAGGAAGAGCAGGAAAGCGCAAGAGGGTATCGGGATCAACAACTACATCAAATTTTCTTGCAGGTACTGAGTTGCATGTACATTTCCTTCACTAGTTTTGGCATGCATGGCACGTGCATGTGGTTTCTTGGTTGTGTTCTGTCATTGGCATGGAGGATGGTCAGGATTGATAGTGGATTCCCTAGCCTTGCCATTTCCTAGATAGCCATGGTGATTGTGGGTTTATTTTCATTGTTGTGTTTTTGGTTGGTTCTCATCTTTCCTTTGCTTGGGTTGACTTGCTAGTCCTGGAGCCTTGGTTGGAAAAACGCTCTTGAGCCCTTGGTGGGTTGAGTTACTAGTCCTGGAGCCTTGGTTGGACAAATGCTATGGAGCCCTTGGTGGGTTGAATTACTAGTTATGGAGCCTTGTTTGGACAAACGCTCTAGAGCCCTGGAAGGCTTGGATGGAGACCAATCTGATGATGGTTTTGTGATGTCCGGCCATGAGGTAGAATCATTGTTTGATGGGTTGAGGTGGATGGCCTCTGGAAGCCCTGGATGAGTTTTGATTTATGTTTTCTATGATATCCCACATGCTTAGAATATGGTACAAGGTGAATGGATGAAGAGAGACTTGGCTTAGCCATTCTACAGTTAGGTGGAACGTGGAAGTCCCATCCCGGGTTTGGATTTGTCATCTTTAATGAAAGGTTATTTCTCCTTGTATTTATATGAGAATTATGATGGATTATATGTGGTTTATATGGTTGTGATTTCGTGGATAATTTTGTCCCCATTCTGTTGGTTATTTACATCTTTTATGACAGTAGCCATGTGTGGCTCTTGTTATCACTCATATTTTCCTTAGAAGTTATTGGAAAGAAGGAAAGGATCCAAGGTAACTACAAACCAATCTTTTAGACTCGGGTGCTAGCCCACCTAAGTCCAGAGAGGGCTCTCTTTATGATTTAGCTATGTTTTGATATGATATTAGGCTAGCTATTAATGTTCAATGAGGTTGTTTTGTTTGAGAGTGATGGAGTTTTGAAACAAATGGGAAAACTAGGCTTTTAGGCCATTGGGCTATGGAATCAATTAGGGATAATTCGCTGGATTAAGTCAAATTGTTGAGGTATGAGTTCAACAGGCGGGATAGCAGAATAAAAACAAACTTTGGGGCTTGAATGGATGATATTTCTTTTCAAAACTAGAGGGCAATTAAGAATCCTCAAGTTAGGATTAGAAAGAGGAAAGGAAGATAGGTCAACTAGCAGAGGGCAATCAAGAATCCTATATCAGGGACTTATTAGAGAAAAACTACAGGGATAGAGGAGCAGTTAAGAATTCCTTTATCGAGATAGTTTAGAAGAAAACATATAAATGGTAGACTATTGATAGCAGAGAGCAATAAATCTAATTCCGATATACTTTGACTATTTTACCATTTAGATTTAAGATGCATGAAACATTTTTTTTTCTCGGTAAAAAAACTAGCTGGTCTATTGTATTATATGTACAGGTAAATTTTACAATCAGTGAGACAGTCCATCCAGGGCCAACAGTGGCACCTTGGATATCTTAGCTTAGAAACAAAAAGCTCCCACGCAGGGGCAGCACCTACAGGACTTCCAAAATTCCTCCAAAAACTTATTGAGGCTGGAAACCAATAAGACTTGACAAGCAGCCGGACATAGAACCGCATTGAGTTAAACATGAACATGATTGCCCACGCAGGGGCTTCCATCAAAAACTGATTGTGGACCGATAGAGAACTTACAGTGGACTGACATGAACATGACAGTATTAAAAACTGAGAGTAAACTAGACCAGCATAAACAAGACAATGTGAAAGACTGCAATTGAACAAACACAGTGATGACCAGAACCAAAATACCCGCAGAGACCTCTATCCTGGACCCGAGCCGAGAGAGAAAGAAGATGCATGAAACATTGAAACATATAGAAAACACATAAAATCACAAGGATAGAATACTTATTTGTAATTATACTGCAAAGGAATCTGATGAAATTTCCTCAACTTTCATTCCTTTTCCAGCAAAAATTCAAATTTGGTACAAAAGCCTTCTTAGCTTGATAGCATAGATTTACAGAGATGTTATAGAATCCACCCACAATACTTCGAATGGAGAAGTATTTATACAAAAATTAAATAAAAAAATATCTCATAACTACATGAGATTTATTCTAGGGAATACAAAATATCTTTTACAAAAATATAGAGACAGACGTAAAATTGATTGCTGCTGTCCCTTTATTTATGGAAGAGCTGGAGGTTGAAACTCGAATTTTCCTCTTGTTGTTGCTTTAGTAATTGTGTGTTGGATCTTTGCTTACTTTTCCCTACTGATACTCTTTACCTGTTTCTGATACTCTTTACATGTTTACCAGACTTTATGATGCAGGGTTAGACGCTTAAGCCTGCAAACCAGGATCTTTTCTTCACTTATGCATATAGAGCATGCATTTCAGCTAATTACCCAATAGTAGATGTTATGAAACCATTTCACTGGCACTGAAATCTTTAAATTGCCGCCTCTCCACTGTTCTCTAGTCTTTAAATTGTAATAGAAACGCACAAAAAATAACCGAACCACCGACACAGCGTCGATGAGATCCTTCTTGGCAGGAATTTCAGGGTCATTCAACATATATATATAATGCTTAAAGCATATTCTACTTGCACCAAAACGCAGCTAAAATCGATCTGCGGCTCCCGGCATATCCACGCATAAATTATCAAGAGCCTCTAACTAGGCGCTCCTCTCTCCTTATGCAACTGCTCCATGCATAACCATTAACTTCGTGACTAATTTGTCCCCGTCCAAGAACACTGATCTATCATCATCGAGCACAATCCAAGGTACATGAATATGCTATTTATAAATACACGCGCAGAATACTCTTGAAGCCATCGCAGTATCTAACCAACCCCAATGCATCAAGAGAGCCCCTTTCAATATGCATCAATCATGGCTCCATTACATAGTCACCATCAGAGTCGAAACACCCAGCCTTACGGAGCGCTTTTCCTACACTCGAACACTGTCTTCGAGAGCAGATTCCGCACTTGCAAATCAAATCTATAACCCACGCAACAGTTATATCGTTGCCAGCAATTTTATAAACCACGCATATATAGTTGCGCCCTCATTCATTTTGAACAGGTATTTACACACAGTTTATACACATATATGTCACATGAATTTCAACAGCAACGTCCCAAATGGCCTTGCGCACAGACCATATCATCACACCAAAATCAACAGTGCTTGCAGGTATTAACCCACGGCGGTTTGCATATGGAAATTTCGCCTGAGGTTCATACAACCACTCCGATTTCTATATGAATCGAGCCCGGCTCGATCCACCGTTCGCCCTCTCAGCTTAATACAGGTATATCAAAGGAAATTAATTGCGCCATACTAAAGTGAAATTAGAATGTCGTTCTGATATCCACAGTTAACCAAAAAGGAAGAAATAAAAAGGCCATTCAAGCCTTCCCCCACACACACAGTTAAAATCGACTATTGGATACAAGCATAGTATCATAAGAACCAATTGCACTAAAATGCAAGAGAGTGTTTAAAATTATACTTTGTCGCCGCCTCCCTCTCTGTCTCTCCTTGCTGAGAGCTTAGCTGCCTCCTTGTTTTATACATAATAATGGATACATACAATAGATTTTCTAGACCTTATCTCCAAGGAAAAAGCAGGATTTTTTCCTTTTACATAAAGATTTAAAGCTGGAAGCTTTATTCCCTATTTTCTATCCTAATTTTAACTAAGAAAAACATAGAAATCCTATCCCCATTTTATTCCATATTTACAAATGAAGATATTCTAGATGCTCCTGCATCACTTTACCTCAGTAAATATTTTCTATTTACCTCTGAGTTATCATGGTAAATTATAGGATATTGGTCATGCTGGTCGACCATTCTTCATTTGGTATCTTCATCCTAATCAATTTCTTGTATATTTCGTCAACTTCAGTGTATTTTGCAAAATTGGGCTGGACTGTGAACAGATGCTTCACTTCATGCTCAATATAGAAAAGATTTTCCAAACCATCATACAACACGTTTCCTATAGGCAACGCTTTCATTGTGGAAGAGCTGGCTTGACTTTTGGCTTGTTTGTGCAATTTCACAATGTAGTCATCATGAGTCATCAGCTTGTCATTTATGACCAATGGACTTGGAAGTCCTTTATCTCTTATAATGTCATATTTTACCATAAAAGCATCTATGTCTTCTTGAATACTTTGACATCTTCTTTCCAGGTTCAACATTAAGTTCTTCTTAGTAAGAACTTTCTTAATTTCAAGGATAGTACCAGTTTGATCCTCGATATCCCATTGTTCCAACTAGTGCTTGCTTTTGCTATTCAAGAAATTGATCAATTAGGTTGCCTCTTCAGGTTTCTCTCCCAATTCTTCCCTGGTCCTCTGTATAGCCTCTGTAGCTAGTTTAACTAACTCAGTTTGTTCGAAAATGATTTGAATAACAGACCAATATCATTGATAGAATCAATGATATTGGTCCATAAAATCTCTCTAATATCTTTCAAAGGCTTTTCCAATGTTAAGTCTTGCTCTAATGTCTTGATTCTTTCAGTCATTCTTCTATTTTTCTCTCTTCTTCAGTATAATTAATCTGTGATAGCTCATAGTTTCTTTCCAAGCTGGTAACCAATTTCTTTTAGTTTCTTTATTTCAGTTGCTTGGATTTTCATTTCCTCCATGGACTCTATTAAGTCCTTTGTTTGCTTTGTTGAAGTTATTGTAGCTTCTGATGTACTTGTTGTTGTTGTTGTTGGCAGAGTTGTTGGTAGGGGAATATTTGGTGCCAAAGATGTTGCAATAGTAGATGGCACTACTATAGAAATTATGGGTATTACAGTCTGAGGCATGGTGGTTAGCTCGCCCTGTTTGGACTGCAAAGCTTTTTCTAGTTCTTGCTCTGTTTCTTTCAATTACTCATTCATCTTAAGGACTAAGTTCATAAGTTCTTCCTTGTTCTGTTTCTCAATTACTTATGCAGTTTGTGGATGTATGAGGGAAGGGAGTTTGACTTGTTTCCTTAGTGCAGAAATGTCCTCATTCTTTTTCTTTATCAATCTTTTAGTTGTTTTAACATCTTTGGGATCATGTCCCAACTCAATCACTAGGTCTTCCAATGATTTTATCCTGGTGTCCTTAGCCTGAGAAGAGGCTTTTTCCAACTGTAACTGTGTTGTAGTATTACTCAGAGAATTCTGCAACTGATGTGTAGTGATGGCCTTACTAGTCAATGTGGAATAGACCATCTCACCCGCTTGCTTATGGAGCTCAATCTGATCAACTGGGTGGATGTCTCTGGCAAGAACTTCAAAATTTGTTTTTATGTAATCAGTCATGGACTTTGGTTGTTGTACTATTGGCTTCAAAAAACTCATTTGCATCTTTCCCTCTTTGATTTCAAAGGATGAAATCAACCTTGTCTGATTTGTAGGAGCCTTTTTGAGATAGTGGGCAAAGGTTTGAGCTTTGAGCTTCTCTTTCCTAGCTTTAATCTCTTTGTACTTTTCTTTCAAATCCTGGCTCTACTCTGAAGTTGTCTTTAGTGATGACACTTCTACACTTTGCTACCTACTTAGTGCCTGTGTTTGAGAGGTAGATGGTGTCTCCCCTCCTAGTGTTGTCTGCACTATGTCACTTCTTGTCTCTTCGTATTCTTGCTCGAACAAAGGATTCAATCTCTGCCTCTTCACATATACTTGGTCCAATGGCACTGTAGAAGGGCTAGCCTCATTCTAACTCCTTTTTTGAATTCTCTCCTCATTAAGAGGGGTCTGCAATACTGGAAGTTGCCCATGTTTGTATCAGTCTGGGTCAATTCCTCAGTAATGCTTTGTGACCCTAAATCTTTTCCTTGTCCTGAAGTCTCAGGTTGTCCTGATGTTTGTGCACTATGCTCCTGTGTTGGTCTCTATGAATATTCTTCAGGCACCTGTTCAAAGGAATCCAGATCAAGTCCTTTTTCCAAATCTTTCATAGCATTTTCTACTTCAACTTGTGTACTATCTTATTCTATAAGTGTTCCTTCCACCCATTCATTTTGATTTGCATATTTTTCTATCTCTGGATTTTTATGATGGATGTAAGGGGATAGCTTATGCTTTTGCCTTCTGTCATAGATGAAGCTGTGAGGATGATAAGGCCAAATGAAACTCTTTTTCAATCTCAATCTCTCAAGGATTTCCTCTACCTCTTTCCCTGCTTTTTTGTTGTTGCAAATAAATGGGCATAGGTGATTTTTTATCCTAAGTTGAGCTTTCTTCTTACTCTTCATAAAGTGGATTTCATCAGATTTGATCATTTGCCTGTAGTACTCTAGGGCAAATAATTGCATGGGGAGGTATTTGGGCAGTTTAAAGGGAGGCAGCTCACACCCATAAATTCTAATCTCGGTATGGTTCTGGTATAAGTACCAGTCCCCAACCTTGTATTTCTTGGATAACTGAAGAATTCTCTTAATATCATCACTGATTCTGGGAGGGGGACTTCCTATCAACATGGTAATTACCGGATGCACAAATTGATCAATAAAATCTGTAAAAGGATAGGGAGAAGAAGGCAAAATGTGAAAAATTGAAGTCCAAAAGATAACTGACCTGGGGTTCCCTCTAGTGTCAAGATTTTGTACAGAGAAAGGGAATTTATCAGATTGGTAGTAGAGGAAAAGATGATACAGGACTAAAGAATATTTAAATACCCTCTCATTCTCTAATCTCATGAATTGGTCATGCATATTATCAGCAATGAATGTAGCATAGTCAAATTTGGTTGTAGGAGGTTGACTAGGGGTGAAAATAGACATGTAGCCTAAGGTCAACTCATCTACATACTCACTAGTAGTAAAACCCAAAATGCAAGTAATCATGGTGATGATATCCTTGCCCAGACTTGTAAAGAAGCTTGACATATAAGGAGGGGGTTCTTTTGGCCTGTATTTTTCTTCCATGAAAGTCTGACGGATTTGGTTAATTTCAGAACTACACAGCCTTGAAGATTTCTCAAGTAAATCGACAATGGAGCGAGGAGTGAGGTCCTGGCTAGGCTGTAATTGCAACATTTCATTTATAGACTCAGTTGTAATGGTGAAAAGGACTTTCTGATCAGGCGACATTATAGCTCTCAGATTGGGGTCATAGTTTGCATGGCATTGGTGGACAATATCTGGGAAAATATGGACAGTGGGGAATTGGTATTTAGGTAGGTTTGATTCCCAAATACCTATTCTATCAGCATTGTTTAGATAATTGTCCTGATACTTGCAGTGTAGCTTCTATTGCCCCTCAGTTTTGGTCTATTTTTACTTAGGGAAACCTACTTAATACTTATATTTTCCATCCATTTTCCATCACATCCATCTCATTTTGATGTATTTTATGCATATTCATGTGTTTAATTTTAATTTTGCAATTTCTAGAATTTTTTATGAAAATTGAGTTTCAAGTGCAATTTTGGACTGAATCAGAAATTCCCGTAATAGCTATGTGGATGACATGTTTTTGAAGGACACTTGGGCTCGAGTTTGATGCATGGATGGATAGCTTGGGAACTAGGACTAAGCTAACTCCACTTGGTTCGGCCAAAACAAGCTTTATTAGGCCCGGTCAAGGCTGGTCAAACATGACTAGTCACTAGAAAATCCCTAGGAAATAGGGCAGTTTTGAGATTTTATGGGATTGACCATATTCCTTGGGATGAATTGGATGAGTTCAAATTAGATAGGTGGATATGAGTAGATATGAGTGTTAGAGATAATATAGATCAGTTTGTTTCATTAAACCTCTATTTAAAGCCAAGACTTTGATGGCTTTTGTAATGGAATTGGTATGTAACTTTTGCATAATTGGAGTTGGGAGCTAATTTGAAGAACTTGTTTCATTCCAATTTGTTGTTCATGCTTGGTTGATTTACTAAAGTTGTTGTAGCTGAGATTTCTTCAAGTGTGCAAGGCAAGGGTGGAGGGCCCCCACACCAAGCTAAGTACACTTCTTGGTTCAATTTCCATGGTTTTCATAGATTAGTTCTTATTTCAACTGTATTTAGATGTGTGATGATTGCTGAATGAATATTGGTTTAATTCTAATCTACATATGAAGGGACACACAAGAATTTAAATTAAATTCTCCTTCTATTTGATCTTGAACTAAAACTGAATTTCATTCTCCTTTTCTTATTTGAAGTTATTTATGCATTTCTAGTTTGAAGCAATGGTGATTGTGATATAGTAGGATTGTGAAGAAGGACAATTTGGACCTCCTTAATTAGGAGCCTCTTCTCTTACATCTTCTGCATCATAAACCATTGTTAATTAGTGCTCTTAGATTTATCTTCATGAAAGTAGTATTGTAGGGACAAACAACCTGGTTCTCCTAAGTTAGGAGCCTCTTCCCTCATATATTACATAAATGAATTAGAAATTGTTAAAATAGGTTTATATTTGTAATATGCACTTCTTTAGTTTTCAAATTTTATCTTCTAAACTTGATTATATCTGATGTCCATATACAGTGGATTTGCCTCCAAGTTTTACAAACCCATATTGATAATTAAATACTTATGTTAATTTAGTTAATAAATTAGCCCAACATTTTGGCGCCGTTGTCGGGGAGGTAATTATCAGCGTATTCAAATAGAAGATAAACAAAAACACTAAAAATTTAGCTAGTAGACATTTCTCTTAGTTATGTTTCTTTATGCCTAGAAATAGAAATCCTAAAATTAGGTTTCCAAAACAAAACCCCCCAACAAAAACATAAAATCAAAAAAACAAAACTACAAAATCCATTTACACGACAAGATCTAAAAATGATGTTAAAGAATAGGTTACAACACTACTCCATTCTTCAACATTCTTTCTCATCAAATCGTTATGATCAAATAAATTTTCATGTCCAAACATTCATTAAAGTATATTTTTCAAATTTGAATATGAGTTTACTTATGATTTTGTTACGAAAATGGATGCACAAGAAATTCTCTTATACTTGAGAGAATGAATTATTTTTCTAAAATAAAATAGGATAGAATAGAATAAATAAACAAGTAGAATGAATTCACAATAAGACTTCCATAATAAATTTGTTTTAAACTATTTCTTCACATCATTGTTCAATATTCATTTGAAAGGACTACATGGCAAAATGCAGTAAGAACAAGCCTATTTTGGGTAACCATATAGGATCATTTTGAAATCATGTTGTTTTTTTTTACATATCTCTTGAAATATAGTTTTGGAATCCATTTTGAAGTTTTCAATTTATATCACAAATAAAAATGTGATCAAGATCAAAACTAGGTCTTAAGTGAAATGTTGAGCACATAGTTAGTACAGCCTATATTTGAGGTGTCTAATGGAAACATTTTTATCTGAAATTCATAGGGAGGATAGCCCTTAGAATATAATTTCCAAATCAATTTCAATCACTTCAACTAGGTATCATATCAAAATATTATTCTTGAAATACTAACTGCTTGTCGAAAAATCTGGATGGTGACAATTCTAGGTCTTGACTGTTCATTGGTATATTTGGAATACGAAATCATCTTCTTTTCAAAACCTGTTTATATGGGGGATATATATTCAAGTCTAGGTTAAGACACAGTTTGAATCATCCCATTTGGAGGTGAAATGAAAAAGTTATGCCACATTTAGTGACTGCATGTCTTCAAAACAATATAGTAAAACTCTGTGTCATAGGTCTGTTCATCACCAATTTTGTGATATCAAGCCTAAGAATTTTTAAAACCGGTATCTACTGGAAATATA
Organism: Pinus taeda; assembly: GCA_000404065.3. NCBI lineage: Eukaryota > Viridiplantae > Streptophyta > Pinopsida > Pinales > Pinaceae > Pinus > Pinus taeda. Next base: position 83,694 of record APFE030563398.1, read on the forward strand.
AAAAATGAATCTACTTTAATATCCAAGTGGAATCACATTGATATGATCTTTATCAAAGAAGTTACGCTTCAAACAGTGACTGTTGGTCTAGTTAAAAATTAACAAGCAGCTCTATCAAACATGGCACTCTTTATGATTTTTACCATATCATTTTAAACCATTTTGAAAACCTGTTTATATTGGAGGTAGCCATATGAATTCACTTCAACTTGGCTTTGGAATCACTCTAATAGGATATCAAACAAATATTTTCTAAACAAAATACCGCTAGGAGGTCTAGGCTGGCCACCATTCCTTAAAGGGGTAAATAAATGCATTTTGTTTGTATATCATATTTGGACTTGTTTTCTAAGAAATGCTTGTAATGATTTACATATATATTGGAAGAAGAGAGACTGTACAACTCTCTTATTCCATCATCTAATGTTCTATTGCAGGCAAGTGCTATGTTTTTGCAGGTCATAAGAAGAATGAAGGAGTGAACTCCATGGATGAAGTAATTTTCAAAGTTAAATTCATATTCCAGAATATGAATACAAATGTTCAAGTCAAAGCAAAGTGAAAATTCCCTTGATGTTAAGTTCATTCAATGAAACTCAAACTCTTGAAGCTCTCTCTTCAATGTTGACCAACAACACCAACAAACCCTATAACATGATCGAGATCAAGGCAAAAAGGCATGAAGCTAATCATTAGAAGAAGCAGTGAAGTTCAGTATTATGTAAAGTCACATTAATCTCCAAAGAAGCCTTTCATATTGAATTCATATTGTTCATGATTTGATCATCATCATTTGATCATGATTTGAATTCATATTTTTCATCATCCATACTGTATGTTAAGCTCCACGACCATGCATGTTGAAGTCCAGATTTACTACTATCTCATGACTTCAATATAACCTATTTTCATAAGCTTTTCAGACTTCTCTACTCCATTACAGCGCACCTCCGTCTAAAAAAGATATATATATATATATATATATATATATATATATATATGGAAAAATATCAAAATAATAAAAGGGTTTGGTTGTGAAAATCCACGAAAGTGGCACAATACAAACTCAAATTCATATCGGAAAACCAACTAGTTTGGCCAATATGAATTCTCTATTTTGTTTTACCATTTCTTCAGTTTTTGTTTGCATGAATCATCCTCTAGAATATTGAAGACTTGAGGAAAAGTCTTCCCATCAGCAAGCGGGGAAGGTTCACAAAAATAAACTTAGTTGTGCAGCTAAATTGATGATGGAATTTGTATTGTTGGCAGTTGGGACCTGAATTTTTTTTTAAATCAATTGCAGAGGGACCCGAAATGTTAGAAAAAACATGTATATATTGCATAAAAATGTAAATGACAAAAGGGACCCGAATTATCATAAATCAATTGCAGAGGGACCTGAACGACATCAAATCAATGGACCAGAATCAATGAAGGATGCTAGAATAGAAGACATAAATAAGCTCTATTTATCTACGATATTTGATCAAGACAACTTCATCCAATATTGTTAAAGAAAAACAACATTCATCCAATACTACAGGGAAGTACAAGAATAATAAGTGCACAATTTTGCTCTTGTAAATTCAAAGTTTTGTAGAAATTTTTAGACTTTGTTAAAATTGAGTTAATACCTGAATGCATATTTTAAACATTTTCCTCATCCTATATCCCTTATTTTATACCCATCATCCTACTACATTTACCCTATGCCTAATCCAATGTACATATGTACATCTTACATTCATTCCATAACCCTAACATTTCATAACCCTAAATATCATTCTCTATTTACCTATATTTATTTTCTATATTCCATATTCATTTCAAAACCCTAACCCTAAGTATTTTTCTTCTAAGCAAAAAGGATCAAAGTGAGAATTTAATAGGTTGAACCTGCACAAACAAAGCAAGCATTAGCCTTCTTGAAACAATTTTAAAACATGACCTAAAAATGGTCATTTTAAAATTAAGGAGATATATTGCAATACATATGGAATAGGTGCATTTTGAGAAATAATCAAATCAAACAAATCAAAATGATTTATGTATTGAGGTTATCATGGGAAATGCAATATGATGGAAAGTGAGAGCATGACTCTTGAAGGTTTCACAATGAAGTGAGATACATAGTATCAAAATCCAGAGGGATCCATGCAAATAATGTGCATCATGGTTAAAATAATGTGCATTATTCTATTGAAAGAATAATAGTTTGCATTTGAAACATTTACCCATGTTCTTGAAAGAAAATAAAAGAATGCATGTGAAGGACTGCATAAAATATTAGCCACGTTTATAAGGTTATCATAATACTCATATGATGGGCATCCAATAGAATGAGTTACGACCTTATGAAACAAATTTTTAAATTACAGCAACAAACAAAACGGTCAAATTTTCAACAAGAAGTCTGCAGTTCTGGAACTTTAAAAAATTACGCAGTTATGAAATGATGTGCATTGTGGAGCAATGCTGATTAGCTGTAAAGGATACTCTGGGGCTGTAGAAGGATATCCGTAGTAAAAATTGTGAGACTCTGAGCCGTGGAAAGAAGAAATTACGAAGAAGACTACAATCAAACACAATGCATAAAACATAAACCAGTACTCAAAGAGAAAATATGATGGTATTGTGGGTTGTTTGCAGGAAACCCACAACGGATTGGAGGATAGCCATGGTGGAAACACAATGCAAACTTAAACAATGAATGCAAAATAGTTGTAAGTAATGGAAAAAGTACCACGATTCATGCAACAACGTGGAAATCAAAACAAATAAAATATACAACAATCAAAGGTATGGTGATTTGCTATGCAACAAAGCTTAATGGTCTGTGCACGGTATAATGGTCAAAGGATAGCAACCAAACAATGGAATGGTCAAAACGTTTTGGTAAAAAAAAACCCTGTACAACTACAATCAATTGTAAAAACTTTTTGAAACAAGCAGAAATAAACCCTGTGCATATTAACAGCAAAGAGGTCTGCCATTGTGGATGCTCAGAACCGTAAGTTTGTTCCCATCACAGCCGTTTGAGGCTCAGGAAAGACGATAGATGTGAGAAGCAAAACGTTTTGACAACGGATGATAAAAATAGTTGAGACTGTGGAGAGATAAGTAGGTAAATTAATGGAGATAATGCCAAGCCGTAATTTATGTAGAGAATTCCTTGAATCACGCAGAGAAATCCCAGTGAAGGTAAGCATCGGTCCCTCAGAAATTAAATTAAAACTCGAACTTCAAATTTAGTTGAAATGTGTCATCTGAGACATTAGTTCCGGAATCATTTGCTATTTGTTGACATTAAAATCCTCTGCCACCTGTAAGAGTTAATCCCGTAAAATCATCAATGGTTAGAGGATTACACGGACAGTTTCAAAATTTTATAATATAACTTCAGTTAAAGATTTGTCACCATAAGATATACGCTGCCACAAGCTACTTTATTGTTTTCAAACGCTGAGAGAAGATTTTTTTTTTAATTGTTTTGCTTGACATGATAAGCCAACAAATTCCAGAAAATTTGTAGAATGAAGAGGAACACAAGTTAATAGCTCAGAAACATCTTCACGTCACTGCCAGATATAGAGGAATCACGCCACTTCTTCAACAACGATCAGATTAATTACACAGTGAATTTGCAGATTAATTACATCAAATTGCCTGCGGGTTTATTCAGTGACAGCCTTTTGTAGATATTGATTGAGAATTATTGAATTAGTTACAATTGTTACTACAATAGTTGGATGGGTTAATTAAAGTAGCAGATCCAGGCATTGAATTCTACTGGTGCAACCCTTAGTTTTGATCACAGCCTCTCTGCAAGTTTAAAGTGTACAAGGATGGAACAAACAACATAGGTTGGGGACTTTCAACCCTTTTGTTGTTACGAAGATTGCGAGGCAAACTTTAGTATTACCCGAATTTCCTCCTCTGAATAATTCAAAAGGGACTAGTGTCCACAACGGTTCCTTCTGCAACATAGTTTGATCCTTTGATCTGCATCGTGTGAGAGTGGACAAAGTCTGCCAGATCATGTCCATTATGTTCACTATTTGGGTTGAACGATCTTCTAGGGCTAGTTTTTTTTAAAGGAGCATTGACTGGTTGGAAGATTTATGCATGCTCGTATTTTCGTATGCAGTGACCATTCACTGTGTAAGTGTTTTTGATCTCGTGTTGAAAGAGTTTGTGAATTAGGGTGTTCTACTGTCACTTTGGCTTGCAATTCAATTGTTTTAAAAAGAGCATAAGAAAAGAGGTATTAAAAACATTATTTTTAACGTGTTCATAATGTTTTTAAAATAAAATCATATGCATGGTGGATAAGAGTAAATGGACATATGGCAGAGTAAATGCATATATGGTGGTATTCCAGATTTAAAATTATAATTCCATATTTCATATAGATGGATTATAAAAGGAGGAATTATGATATGATTTCATTTGTTGTATATTTCTTTTCCAAAACAAAGATCAATTTCTTTCTTACAGAAGTGTGTATAAAGATGGATATTTGGTTTGCATGAACAGAGCAGAGTGGTGACAAACAGGGACAATATTGTTGCAAAGGCAGGCAAAGGAGTTTATTTTTAAATTGATGAAAAAGAGGATAGAATATAAGAAAAATATTAATAAAAACATGTTTATTATGTTTTTATAATCTTTTTATATCAAAACTTTGTTCATATTTTTGAGGATTGGTCTCATCTCTTTGTCAAGGGCATTAGAAAAGAGGTAAGCAGGATGCTGGAGAAACTTTGAAGAAAAAAATTGATTGCAAATTGAATGATCATTCAATCTCAGGAATGCATTTCAATTTTGAGAAGCTACTATTTTTCGTTGCTTTTTCTGGGCAAATGAAAATGAAATTGAAAAACGAAAACATGGGTTTTCTTCAGAATGAGCCTAATTAGACTCCACGCGAGCAATTTTCTCAAATTCATTTCTATTTGAGATATTTTTATGGTTCTTTTGACCCATATTTTGCAAATTGCATAGGTAAATCAGTGGCTAAGTTGAAAGTGAAGGCGTAGACACAAAAAATTTTGCTTCACTTAGGGAGATCTAAGAGAAACTGGATATTGGATCCTTTGAGTAAAATTGTTGATATTGCTAATTTGAGAGAGACATGAATCATGTGTCGGAATGTATTGCAAAATTCAACTTTTATTTGTTGTTTGAAGTTGCTCATCCAAAATGATATATAGATAAAGAAAGTCATCCACAAGAAAAGAGAAGAAGTACATGAAAGCATAGATATGCTCTTGCAGGTAGCTCAAGAGAAAGCTTCATCTTCAAAGGACAGAGCCACAGGTACATCAACAGATCAGTCAGCATAAAGAAGTAAAAGATCACAAGGCAGAAGCAAGCATGAGGACATGCTTGAAGATCAGCAAGGGGGAGATGTTGGCCCTCAGTTTTGGTCTATTTTTGCTTAGGGAAACCTACTTAATCCCTATATTTTCCATCCATTTTCCATCACATCCATCTCATTTTGATGTATTTTATGCATATTCAGGTGTTTAATTTTAATTTTTCAATTTCTAGATGTTTTTATGAAAATTGAGTTTCAAATGCAATTTTGGACTGAATCAGAAATTCCCATAATAGTTATTTGGATGACATGTTTGCAGGACACTTGGGCTCGAGTTTGATGCATAGATGGACAGCTTGGGAACTAGGACTAAGCTAAATCCACTTGGTTCAGCCAAAACAAGCTTTATTAGGCCCGGTCAAGGCTGGTCAAACATGACTAGTCACGAGAAAATCCCTAGGAAATAGGGCAGTTTTGAGATTTTATGGGATTGACCATATTTCTTGGGATGAATTGGATGAGTTCGACTGAGATAGGTGGATATAAGTAGATATGATTGTTATAGATAATATAGATCAGTTTGTTTCATTAAACCTCTATTTAAAGCCAAGACTTTGATGGCTTTTGAAATGGAATTTATATGTAACTTTTGTATAATTTGAGTTGGGAGCTAATTTGAAGAACTTGTTTCATTCCAATTTGTTGTTCATGCTTGGTTGATTTACTAAAGTTGTTGTAGCTAAGATTTCTTCAAATGTGCAAGGCAAGGGTGAAGGGCCCCCACACCAAGCTAAGTACACTTCTTGGTTCAATTTTCAAGGTTTTCATAGATTAGTTCTTATTTCAATTGTATTTAGATGTGTGATGATTGCTGAATGAATATTGGTAAATTTCTAATCTACATATGAAGGGACACAAGAATTTAAGTTAAATTCTCCTTCTATTTGATCTTGAACTAAAACTAAATTTCATTCTCCTTTTCTTATTTGAAGTTATTTATGCATTTCTAGTTTGAAGCAATGGTGATTGTGATATAGTAGAATTGTGAAGAAGGACAATTTGAACCTCCTTAGTTAGGAGCCTCTTCTCTTATATCTTCTGCATCATAAACCATTGTTAATTAGTGCTCTTAGATTTATCTTCATGAAAGTAGTATTGTAGGGACAGACAACCTGGTTCTCCTAAGTTAGGAGCCTCTTCCCTGGTATATTACATAAATGAATTAGAAATTGTTAAAATAGGTTTATATTTGTAATATGCACTTCTTTAGTTTTCAAATTTTATCTTCTAAACTTGATTATATCTGATGTCCATATACAGTGGATTTGCCTCCAAGTTTTACAAACCCGGATTGATAATTAAATACTTGTGTTAATTTAGTCAATAAATTAGCCCAACACACATGGTATTTCCTCTGTGAGTTATACATGTATAGTTTCTTTCTAGAAGAACAAAGAGATGAGAACCCTACCCCTTTCATAGGGGATGTACAATTTCAAGATTTCATATCCTTTTCTAAAAATTAGATTAGATGGGAAAAAGCTTATAATGTGTTCCAAAGATGAGAACTTGACCCCAACCTATGGGTTAGAAGAGAACCACGAAGTCCATTACACACACTCATCCACCACAAGAGATTCATGGAGCATTCTGGTGTTGTCAAAGATTTAGCACCCATTCATAATGATGTATTGCAGTTAGTGTTAGAATATCTACCAGATATCATGTTTGAGGCTCTACAATGATATAAACAAAGATGGAAGGCATCAACCGAGGAATAAAAAATAGGGAGCCCTTCAATCATCGAAAATTTCAAGCTGTAATGGATATGGAAGAGGATTATGCCCACATGGTATTATAATAGTGCCCTAAATGGATAGGTTGTAGATACAGGTACCCAATAATTTGGTGCCCTCAAATTGATTATAAGGTTGTGTATGACTTAACTAGAGCAGGTAAGTATGTCGCTCTCTAGGAAATCTGGAGAAGGAATGGTTTATGACATTATGGAGAAGATTCTTACCCAACTTACTCTTTAACTACTCTCCATGCCAATCATTTGTTTTCTTGAGGTCATGCAAACAGGTAAGTTGGGGGGATATGTTGGGCTTCAAAATTGCACTACAAGAAAAAAGGTCATTGGTGAGAGTCATGCCTGTGACGGACCTTTAAGGTCTGTCACCAATGTGACATATGGTGACGGTCTTTAAAAAAATGTTGTTGTAAGTGTATATAGTGATGGTCCTTTAAAGTTTGTCACCAAAGTTATTTTCAATGACACTTTTGATCAGGGTCGTTAAAGGCTTGTCACTAATTCTCTCTTTGGTGACACTTTTGGTGAGGGTCGTTAAATGCCCATCACTAATTCTTTCTTTGGTGACCCTTATATTTTATCTTTTAGATTGAGAATTCAGTGGACATTGCTTTAAGATTATTTGAATGAATGTTTTATTTAATGTTATTATTTTTGTTATAAAATTATGAGTATGTTTAAAATTGCTTTTTCTTGGTTAAGAAATCGTCTTCCTTAAAATTTATAAAGATTATATTTTATTTTTTAGATTTCAAATTTAGTGGACATTGCTTTAAGATTATTTGAATGAATTTTTTATTCAATGTCATTATTCCTATTATAAAATTATGAGTATGCCTAAAAGTGCTTTTGTTTGGTTAAGGACTCGTCTACCTAGGATGTAAGGCAACAGGTTAACAGCCCGAACCCCAGAAACGTTTGGCAGGAGTGAAAGCGTTCCCCCTTACGGACCACCAACGGGTTATTCCAGATATAAGGAAACGAGTTAACGGCCCAAACCCTAGGCATTCAAAGTGGCGTGGTTTTCCTTCAATAACAAGGATGTGTCATGGTTTTATGTTAACGGCCCAAACCCCAGGCATTCCAAGTGGCATGGTTTTCCTTCAATAACAATGATGAGTCATGGTTTTCTTTGAATAACAGTGATGGATGAGTCTGCATTCGCAAATAATAGTTAGAGATGGTTGTCATCAATGTTTGGTTTGGCAACTTAGTTTTTGTTTGCAGAAGCTTCTAAAGCATCATATCTCAATGAAAAGTATTACTATAGGAAGTATTTGTAGCTTGATATACCTTACATTTTTAGGCATAAGTTTTGCTATATTGGATACTATGTTTTTTAAGATTTGGACGTCAAGAGCCATATTATTCGTACCTTGATATACCTTACATTTTTAGGCATAAGTTTTGCTATATTGGATACTATGTATTTTAAGATTTGGATTTTAAGGGCCATCAAATAGTTAGATATGGATTATTTATTTCTAGGCCCAAGTAGCGTTTATGGTTTAACTTATTCTGCACCGTGTTCATTGAAGTTTGTTTGAGTTGTATACATTGAGTGATCACTCTACCAACAACCCATGTGCTTCCTTCAAGCACTAGATTGTCATAAAATAGTCAAAATTGAGGATCCCCATACATATTCCCATATAAAGGGTTATCACATAGTCAATCATGGCCCCCACACACATCATAGTATTTTAACCATGTAAAAGTAGATCAAGTAATAATTCATAGGTTAATGAGTGAAATAATATAATTTGAAGTTGTACTATTCCTACTACTTTTAACTATTTTTTAATCAATAAGATAAAATGTAATATAAAATATATAGAGAAACAAAAATAAATACTTAAAAATGATAATCATATTAAAAACTAAAAATACTTATTATTATTATATTTAATTAAAATTACAATTTATTAATATAATAAAAATTCTAAGATATAATTTTAAGTGATATGATTTCTATTAATTTAAGTAATATTTATTTTTTTATCTAATTTAATTTACAATGTGTTAAAATAAATAAAAACTAAAAATATAAAACTGAAATTAATTTTTAAAATATCTGAAATTAATTTTTAAAAAATAACAAAGTAAAAGTAACTATTGTATATTGTACTTTGAAATTGTGTATAAATTACGGTTTGAAACGTAAATTTCTCAAGCTTGCATTACCATTTATTACAGAGTTTCATAAACTCATTATTTCTATTTATCCTAACAACATGAAACATACTTAAATTCATTATTTCTATTTATCCTAACAACATGAAACATACTTAAGTTTATTGATTGATTTAAAACTGTAATATACCTTATCAGGAGTAATTTTTTTTTTTTTACATTAATATAATAAAAGTGATACACATTTACATAGGTTACATATATTTACCATGACTATAATGTATTTACATGTATTCAATTTAATCCCATCACAGATTCAGTAGAGTACATATGTATACATATTGTGGTACGTAATTTGGTTCTCGAGTCGATGCTTGACTCTATTTAATGAATTAATGGTATGGGTATTTTAGTCAAATTCCAACACTTATGTACACGGCCTGGGGTTATGTGTTGCCGGAGGACCTCCTCCGGATTCGATTTTCCGGCATTAGTTTTGTTGTTACGCGATAACTTGGCTTTCCACAAGCCTTCCACCTAGCCTGCAGAGCATGTGACTTGTCGACGTACTTAGGCCACATTGGAGCTGGTTTAATAATCCATCCACCCAGGCTGAGGTGGATATTTATTGCTTCTTGTACCCATCACGATTTACTCCATATGGCGGCTTCCTCCTGGAACCTAACGCCCATCCTACAGTGGAGATGAAAACTTCTAAATCGACGAACAACATCCATCCAGGTATGGGTAACACTGTCTGAGGGTTTCCTTTGCGGTAAGAATTTCCTTTCGGCTCATTCACAAGGTAAACTCTCGGCTTCTACAGGTCTCTGGCGATTTACGTTGCCAGCAGCACTGCCTTCCTCACAGGTCGGCTTGCGATGGGAGAGGAGTTCTACTTCCTTGTAAAAACCATGGTAACCACACAACCCTTCCATTCATGAAATGTTAATTTGCTACAGCCATTTGTTTTGCTAATTTCGGGATTCTGATTCAGTTTGTATGACTCTCTATGCATGTACTGAGTTTTGATACCAAACCGACACTTGGTGGCGACCAACTCAGACATTCCTACCCATTTGCCTTCCAAGTATGAGGCAATCGTCATAACAGCTGTTTTAAATTTAGGGAATGAATCCTGGGTATCGACTGAGACAATTTTCCTTTTGGCAAGTGGTCTGAACTATGCCTGAGCTAAGGAGTCATTCGATTGTTCTATGATTTTTTTTGTATTTTCATTAATGAGAACACTTGTACGCCCGTATCTTGCTTTTCAACAATGGGTGTGGTTTCTGCCAGAACAATTCCACGACGATACCCTAGCTGGGTTATGTCTGACTTCCGACTGTTATTGCATTTGTTTTATTTCAAAAAAGATCGAGGGTTAACCCTACGGTGAAACACTCATGTAAAGCTTAAATGTTTTAATTGACACCTACTTCTTCTTCGGCTGAATTTAAATGTAATTCTTTCCTAAATCACGTTTTATTATTCATTAACTGGTTCATAGGACTATTGTATTCCTGTAATGATTTTTAATCTGTAATCATAGGTGGCTTCTGTGGATTATTGGTGTGTTTCACATGTTTATGAAATTTCCTTGTAAAGATTCGATGGAGAAAATGATTTCTTGCTTGCTTACTGTTATTTTACCTTTCTTCTTGTGGTTGAATGAGGTTTGCCGACTTCCATAACGGAAACTCTCAACGGAAAGCCTGCCCCATTCTCGCCCATTACGGCCTTCTGTTACAGATTTGATTCTATGGTTGTTTGAAGGATTTGATATAGGGTTAGGGCATGGGCACTAAGTCTCTTGAACCCATCAACTCTGAGGTTTTTTTTTTTTGAGTTGCTCAATTTGAAACTACTTAGAAACCTTTCGTCCATCGCTGAAGGGTTTAGCCCAAAGCATGTATGTTTCTGCCAGTTCTTCCGTCATGTTACTGTTTTCTTCACTTCTTAAATATCAATTATGGGAATATGTGTACAATAAGATGCATATATATATAATATATATATATATATATATATAGTATATATATATATATATATATATGCCTGGTTAGCTCTTGTATGCTGGAATAAATATTACATGGCATCCTGTTTTCATTATACTGTGGCTTGTTTTACAATAATGCATTTCGGAAAAGAAAATTGAAAGCTTGGTGTAATTCTCCTTTCTATTTTCTTTCTTTTAAATTCTTACGGCAACCACACAGAAAATTCAATTTCTAATGATTAATGGGTTTACAGTTACCATATCATTTACTGCGTGTATTACTTCAGAATTTCTCTTTAGCATTAATTACAGATTTCTGTCTATTATAAACTTTAATTAGCATTACAACGTAAACAAACCAGTAAATTCTCAGTTATGCCATACCTGATTAAAGGAAAACCTTTTAATATGCTTGTCATCCACTTGATCTTAGGAGAGTCCTACTCGACTTTCCACCCCCAAGCACTCCTGCATGACCCTAGCTGTCTACAAGTCCGCTATCTGGTCCTTACCAGACATAGCGGTCCCGGGAAGGCTTCAGCTTCCTCAATGTGCTATCTGGTCTTTACTAGACGTAGCGTCTGTTGCCAAAATGCAACCCCTTTCTTTTCTTTTCTCTGGCTATCTGGTCTATTTTTCCAGACATACCTTTTAATATGCTTGTCATCCACCCGACCTTATGAGAGTCCTACTTGACTTTCCACCCCCAAGCACTCCTGCATGACCCTAGCTGTCTACAAGTCCTCTGCTACTACCAGAGCTGTGCTATCTGGTCCTTACCAGACGTAGCGATTCCGTGAAGGCTTCAGCTTCCTCAATGTGCTATCTGGTCTTTACTAGACGTAGCGTATGCTGCCAAAATGCAACCCCTTTCTTTTCTTTTTTCTGGCTATCTAGTCTATTTTTCCAGACATAACATTTTCTTTTCCTCTTGGAATCTCAAACGTCTCCAGAAGTAATTAGGTTTCCCTTCTTTTTTTTTGATAGATATCACATTTTGATTTTTAATCCTCCTCTCATAAGGGAACACTATAACCATTACCAGTTGTTCTCTTACCACCTCATTCAATGGAAACCCTACAACAATTTAATAGCAAAATTAATTTAACAGTAATAATAGTTATAATTACTCAATTCATTAAACATAATCATAGTTAACAGTGAAATTTACTACCTTTAATTAACACATTAACAACTTACTAGGGACATTACAGAAACCATTACATATAGATGTGAAACAATTCCTTTATATGTAAGTGGGTAGCTTAGAAGTTTCGAAAAACTTAATGACAGAAGTGAATGCAAACTTCAATGAAAAGGTTTTGACAAACGTGTAAAAATAAAGTAAGATTTAATGATCTGAAATTTTAAGCATTTCTTTGTGTCGTTTTGTCATATTTTTCGTAGATGGCTTTGATTTGAAAACATTTTTTCCCAATATGTTTTTCATTTTATGTTTAAACCATAATGAGTTTACTCACTTGTCAAAGAATTTTGGTGGTGGGTATATTGTTTTTCGTCCCAAGCTTGCATGCATTATGATTTAAATTTAATTTTATTCAGTTTGATTTCAGAAAAAAGAAATATAAATAAATAAAATTTTCCCATCCGATATTAATGCTAACCAAAAATTTAGATATGGTCTAGTTCAAAAAAAAGAAAATAAAGACCAAGATAAATTAAGAAAACTGAGATTTTAAAAGCAAATTCAAATTATGAAAAGTTATAAAAAAACCTTCTTGTAAAAGCTTAAGTGAAAGAATGACACTCAGATCAAAAATTAATAAACAGATGCTGTACATAACTACTATTTAATAATCTACTTAAATCCAACCATACGCATATATAACCCTGAGCATTAACTAACTGACACACAGCAAGCTAACTAAATCTTACCTCACCAAAAAAATGTCATTGGTCATGCAATGATAGTACACTAACCGATAGTAGAGATTAAAAAATATCAAAAGGTGTCTGCATGGACATGGACATGGACAGACGTCGAGAGAGTGAGGGGAAAGTTGAAACCTCGCTTTAAGAGAGGTCTCCGGTGTAATTAATAAGCAGATTGTGGCTGTCGATTGGCTTAGAAGGTGGATTTCTCAGAGTTGCAGGGGCATATCCATGGATTACCTTTACATCAAAACCTATATATTTTGTGTTAATAAACTTCCAAATATTATCATTACCTTTTGGATAGTCTTATAGTGTATTTTCAATTATACCCCTCTTTTACCGTAATTACCAAATAAGTCCTAATGGAACCTAGAAATACGAAAATTGCTGATCCGATTTGCATATCAAATACTTCGACAAAAATCGATCCGGTTAGCAGTGCACATCCTTAACATAATGGACCAATAATTCAGCCACGTGGATTGTTCTTTCGTTCACATCGCTAAGGGCAGTACGCGCCAAAAGACTGGATGAAATGCATGCTACGATAGATGCCAATAGTCTGATGTTAACACCAAATCATATTTTGTTTCACATAGATTCTTTTCCAGATGACTCAAACAAGTGGAGAATAACCCGGGGTAAAGCATAAACCACCATGCAGAAGGAAAAGAAATCCAAGAAATCCAAGTTTTGTTTTTGTTAAAAAGTTCGAAAAAAAAATGGAAGTTTTGAATAATTTTAAATGCCCATTATGGAATGATTTTATATCAGTTTTTCCCTGATTTTATATCAGTTTTGAAATTATGGAAAGATTTTAGATTTAAGTTTTGGAAAAAATATAGGTTTGAAAAAGGAAAATATTTTTTTAAAAATTTTGTATATAATTTTTTTAAATGGCTTGAGACCTTTCTCTTCATATCAATTTAGCTTCTTTCATAGAAGATATCTTCCTATCTGATCCCTTCTCATCAGCAACCATTGATATGATTCCTCTAGTTTCTGCCCATTGATTATTTTTCACCGTATCCGCAGCTGCAACTTGTGTAGTCACAACTATTTCATCTATCGGCTGCTGCTCTATTTAAAATACTATTAGTCATTGTTATAGTTTCTGCGTCCCCGTCATGTTTTGTGTTGAATTAGTGCTATATATACTTCTTGTGCTTCAAGATTTGACTGTGTCGAACACTAACGATCCGTCCTGGCTTTCAGAGGGTTTTTTTCTACTAATGATTTTAAATGGCCATTTTCAATTGTAGATTTCTGGAATATTCTGGAATCCAATGAACATAAGTGTGGTCAATTTTTTAACCGTGTTTATGTCCGTCAGATTTCTGCAATTCACTTAGACATCATTTTTTAATCGATGTTCTTTGTTTACAGGTTGAATATTTGGATATTTTGTTTTATTGCGTAAACAAAGGTGTTTTACAATTCATTTTAAGGTGGATGTTAGAGCATTAGATGATGAGCTTGAGTCTTAGATGTGAGAGCTACTACAATAAATATAATAGCTAAACTATATTTAATGGATCTCATGTATATAATATTTACCAAATTACTAAAACAATTCCCAATTTAATTCTACCAAATTTTTGGTAAATTGAAATTTTGGTAAAAATAACTTCACGATAAATTGAATTTTCAAATGAATTACTGGGGAGAAATTCAAATGGATATAAAATTATTACATTGCCTATACATATGTACATTTAATTATAATTGTTTGGTGTTTGAAATTTCCAAATGTTTTTCTTTATAATTTAGAGATTTTATTTGACCATTAAAATTTTTCATATGTATCTTTCTCTGTAAACTAGTGATGTGATATTTACCAAATCATCTAGATAGGATCTTACCAAATTACCAAATAAATTCTCAATTTAACTCCACGGATTTTTGGATAAATTTAATTTTGGAATGAATAGCTGCGAGAAATTCAAATGGATATAAATAATTATTATACTATGTGTACATATGGGCCTTGTAATGTTAAAGTATAAGGCTCTAGTATATTTAGAAAGAGTGGAGAATGATAAATAAAAAGATCATTTTTATTTGATTTTTAATTTATTGAATTTGTTAGTGATTATTGCTATTATAACAATTTTCATTGAAAAGATAAAATATGATTTTATTAAAAAGTGAATCTAGAAAGATGAGTTATTATTTTGTTCACATTTTGGTCGGGAAAGTGTACTTATTGATTTTCAAATTTTAATTAATTTTAACATGAGATATAAGTTTCATTTTTTTTTAATATAAATTAATATCAGTCACACCTTACAAATTTAGAAATTTAAACTAAATTTTAAATAAAATTAAGAGTTTATAATATTTAAATAACAAAATTTCAAACGAACATGTGTCTTTTAATTAATTTTAACTATTAAAAAAAATGGAGATATAAGTTTCACTTTTCTTTTTCAATATAGATTAATATTAGCTACACTTTACAAATTTAAAAATTCAAACTAATTTTAAATAAAAAATTAAGACATTATAATATTTAAATAATAAAATTTGAAAGGAATGGGTGTATCTTCAAACACGTTTCTCATTTTGAAAGGAGTATCTTTTTACAAACTATAAAATGATTCTTCCATCCATTCTTTTTACAATTCACTAGTAAGATTAGAGACACAGACAAAGAGAGTACGATAGAGAGTCATTAACTTAAATACATTTTTAGCAGTATTCATTTAAGAGAGAAAACTTATTAATTGTATTAAATAAATAATGGTTTGAAAAGACAACAGTCTACAAAATAATGTTTTTGTTTTGAGTATAGTGTTTTTGTTTTCAGTACAATGTTGGATTTAGAAAAAAAAACTTTTATAAATTAATTTTTAATCTTTACTAAATTAACTTCTTTCATAAATCAATTTGGATACATCAAGGCCCTCCTTTGATGGGTCACCTCCTATTGATGTCAACTCATTATCTAAGGGTGGGTGTATTGAAACTAGTAGCACCTTGGATCTTGTAGCTCTTAGTGGCAGGCTTCCTTGCTATTAATGATGGGATGGGTTTTCCTCATTGATCCGTGAACTATTGAGTCTGTGAGTTAATATTTAGTAAATTGATTTCTTTTAAATTTAATTTTTCATCCTTAATAAATTAGATTTTAAATTAGTTTTAATCTCTTAGATTTAATATCTAAAATAAATGTATTGATTTCAGCATTATGTTATTTTTTAAATCTTTTAGAAATATTTAACATACATTGATTTTAGGGTTATGTTGTTTTCTAAATCTTTTAGAAATATTTAACGTCTAAATTAAATGCATTGATTTTAATTTTATGTTATTTTCTAAATCTTTTAACAATATTTAACATCTAAATTAAATGTAGCATTATATTGTTTTCTAAATCTTTAAAAAATATTTAACATCTAAATTAAATGCATTGATTTCAGGGAAATTATGGTTTTTGGGCATGTGGTATTGATAAGGCATGGTATTGTAACAGAATAATTAAAAGCATATATCTATAACATAATAATCAAAACCATAGATGGTACATGGGATTAGCCCATGATATTATGATTTTCTTCCCTCCTCGTCTAGATCCATAACATAAAAATCAAAATCATAGATGGCCCATGGTATTAGGCCATGATATTATGATTTTCTTCCCTCCTCTCTTTCTCTCCCAAAGGAACCACAATTTTCTTGAATAAGGGTGATGAGTTAGCCTACATTCGTCAATAACAATTAGAGATAGTTGTCCTCAGTGAAATATCATATTTATATGAGAAGTATTACTGTAAGAAGTATTTGTACTTTGATATACTTTACATTTTTTGCATATGTTTTGCTATATTAAATATTATGTTTTTTAAGATTTGGATGTGAAGAGCCATTAGATAGTTAGATAAACCTACCTTACATTTATGGCTGAACTTATCTGCAGAAAAGTTATTAACATTTTCTTGAATTTTATGCATTGAGTGATCACTCTACCAACAAAACATGAAATTTCTTTAAATAACAAGAAGCCATCAAATTTCTTCAAATAAATTGTCATAAAATAATAAAAATTAAAGATCCCCACACATATTCCGATATAAAAAGCTATCACATGGTCAATCATAAGTCCCACTCACATCATAGTATTTTAAGCAGAAATCACACCACTTAAAATTATATATTATAATTTATTTTTATTTTAATAAATTGTAATAGCATATTTCCTGAAATCCAATAATAACCCTAAATATTAATTGCACCACAACAGACTGGCTAAGATTTCCAGGCCAGAACGGTTAACGAACACCGTGACTTTAGGTTGGGGTTTCTGCGTGCACAGCTTCTCTTGACAGGGCAAACAGGAGCTGAGGAGCGCGAAGGGTTTCTGTGGATCGTGTGCAGGGTTTCTGCATGCACAGCATCTCTTGACAGGACGAACAACAGCTGAGGAGCGCGAGGGTTTTCTGTGGATCGTGTGTAGGGGTTTCTGAGGAGCACGAGCAGGAGCTGAGGAGGGCGAGCAGGAGCTGAGGTGGACGTACAGGGGCGGAGGAGGGCGTACAAGAGTTGAGGAGCGCGAAGTGTTTCTGTGGATCATGTGCAGGGGCAAGCAGCGGCGAGCAAGGGAGTGTTGAGTTTGTAATTTCAACCGCGAACACGCAGCCGTACCATTCCCCGAAACCACCAAAGTGAAACCACAAACCACCGATAAGCATATCGCACCGCTTTTGCATAAAGGTGGTTTCCGTACTTAGGGGCTCCGATAAAACCTGGAGCTGACGGGTGGATGTGGGGTGACATCACCCTCTGACACTCATCGGACGATAAAAGTCGGTCAAAATTGGTCATCCGATATCCGTCCGATCGCAAGGGAGGTTCTTCGCAGTTGATTGCTCCAAGGTGCATACGGGGCCTGCAACAAATAAATGCTGCGTGGAGTAAGATCATTGACCATACCCTATGTTAATGAAATGTCATAGTTTTTAGGTAATACATTTAATGTTTTTTTTACGGCAAGTAATATTTCTTTTATACGGAAGTATGGGGTATGTAATTTTCATTATTTGCATATGAATCGTATGACATGTTTTTTTGTATGAGAGTTGACTTCTAGTTTTAGTATTGCACACCGGGAGGAGAAGAACTGGGGTTCGCGGGAGCGAATAGAAAACCAAGGGAGAGCACTGCAGTGCGAACAAAAAAAATTGAAACCAGAGCAAACTTGCTGTAGCAAATGATCATTTGAAATCCCTGTCACAGGTGCTTGCAGTTTGTTGAATCTATTGTTGAATCGAATGGGAATGGAAAAGTTTTTTTTATATGTAATGTTAAAGGCCAGAATTTTGAAATGTAATGAGAAATTTCACACGAGTGAATGTGAAAGGTTTTTATTTTATAGCAGTAAACTCATGTAAGAAAATTGTTTTCACAACAGTAAATGTGTAAATGTAAAAGCCCATTTTTACAGCAGTAAATGTGAATGAAGATTTTTACACAGCAGTGTAAAAATCATTTGTAATAGAGGCAAAGTAATTTAGTTTTTGGTGAATCCCTCACAGTAAGAGGAAGAAATATGTATCAGAGTTTTTATTAATGAATATAAAGGTTTTATTGATGTGAAAATCTCTGTTCTCAGAAATTTTATTTGCTTCCCTGTACAAAAGATCTTGAGGAGGAAAAACAGAGCATTGACTCTGTGTTTAGTTAATGTTTGTTTTTGGGATTTTACCAGAAAAATCCCCAACAGTGGTATCAGAGCAGGCTTAGGCTCTTTGAAGGTGACAAAGAAGCTGAAGGGAAGAGTCTTTTGGTTGCAGCAGTCAGTTGTTTTAAAAATACACAGTGAAGGATTTAAAAATATAGTTAAAGAGTGCTAGGATGGCAAGCACAAGCACTGGTATGGGTATGTTTAACACCCAGCTCCCACAGTTTAATGGGAAGAACTATGACTATTGGGCAATAACTATGAAAGCCCTGTTTGCCTGTCAAGACTTATGGGAATTAGTTCAAGATCGTTATGAAGAACCAGCAGATGAAAATGAGTTTAATAGATTAACTCCAAGAGAGAAGGATCTGCTGAAGAGCAATAGGAAGAAGGACTCAAAAGCCCTTGTATTTTTGTATCAAGCAGTGGACCAGAGTGTGTTTCCAAGGATAGCAGCAGCTAAGACATCTAAGGAAGCATGGAAAACCCTCAAGACAGCCTATCAAGGCATGGAGAAAGTGAAGACAGCAAAACTACAGTTGCTGAGGAGAGATTTTGAGAATCTGTGCATGAAGGAGTCAGAAAACATTGACTCATTCTTCACACATGTAATTGGTCTGATCACACAGATGAGGACTCATGGAGAAAACATTGAAGAAAGGAGGATTGTGGAGAAAATATTGAGGGTCTTACCCTCAAAGTTTGATGCTATTGTCACCACCATTGAAGAGACAAAGGATCTCTCAAACTTTTCAGTTGATGAGCTACATGCATCAATGATAACACATGAGCAGAGATTGAGTAGGAATGAAAACTCATCTCTAGAGCAAGCCTTTAAGACCCAGATGTCCTTTGGAAGAGGAAGAGGTCAAGGCAGAGGAAACAAGAGAGGAAGAGGCAGAAGCCAGAACAGAGGTGGAAGGAACAGTCCAGCAAATGCTCAAGGAAGAGGCAGCAGTTCAAATCAGAACCAAGGCCAAGGCAGCAGTCAACAAAGAGAACAACATCATGCTCAAGGACAAAGGTATGAAAAATCCAATGTCCAATGCTATTATTGTAAAAAATATGGGCATTATGCCAGTGAATGTAGGAAGAAGCAGCATGATATGAGTAATAGACAAAATGAAAATGTTACTAGAGAGAACATCAGCCAAACTAATGTGTTGTTAGCTTGTAACATGGATGAAACAAATAGTGAAGACATATGGTTCTTAGACTCAGGTTGTAGCAACCATATGATAGGAAATATAGCTCTCTTTTCTGCCCTAGATAAAAATATGAAATCAGAAGTCACACTAGGAACTGATAGCAAAGTTTCTGTTATGGGAAAAGGGAAGGTAAAAATATTTACAAAGCAAGGAGAAAGGAAAACCATAGCAGATGTCTATTATGTCCCCGGAATGAGATGTAACCTCTTGAGTATTGGACAGCGTGTTCAAAAGGGTTACAATGTTTTCTTTGTGAATGATGTGTGTACCATCATGGATATAGCACCCAGCAAACGATGCATTGCTGAAGTGAAGATGACAAGGAACAGGATGTTTCCTCTCAGGATCAGGGCAGATTTGAAAAACAAAAATGAAATTGCAGCAGTTACCCAAGAGGCCTTCCAAAGCGTGCCAAAGGATGAAAATTGGTTGTGGCACTTGAGATTTGGACATCTAAATTTTGGAGGTCTAAACTTGTTAAGCAGAAAAGGAATGGTGAAAGGATTACCATTGATAGAGAAACCAGACAGCCTATGTGAAGGTTGCATTTTGGGGAAACAACATAGAGAAAGTTTTCCATCAGGTAAAAGCATAAGGGCAAAGGCACCCTTAGAGATCATCCACTCAGATTTATGTGGACCGATGCAAGCTGCATCATTAGAAGGTAATCAATACTTCCTAACTTTTATTGATGACTTTACAAGAAAGACTTGGATTTATTTTCTTTAAAAAAAAAGTGAAGTGTTTGAGAAGTTCAGAAATTTCAAAGCACTCGTGGAGAACCAAAGCAGGCTGCATATCAAAGTTCTCAGAACTGACAGAGGAGGAGAGTATATCTCCAAGGAATTCCTAAAATTTTGCAGAGAAAATGGAATTCATAAACAATTTACAGCAAGGTACACCCCACAACAAAATGGAGTTGCTGAAAGGAAGAACAGGACCATCATGGATATGGCGAGAAGTATGTTGAAGGCAAAGCATTTGCCAAATGATTATTGGGCTGAAGCTGTAAATTGTGCAGCATATATTCTGAACAGGTGTCCTACAAAAGCAGTGATGAATAGAGTGCTAGAAGAAGCATGGAGTGGGAGAAAGCAAGGAGTCACCCACATGAGAGTTTTTGGATGTGTGGCCTATGCACACATTCCAGATCAGCTAAGGAGGAAGTTGGACAGCAAAGGGGAGAAATGTCTTTTCATTGGATACAGTGAGGAATCCAAAGCTTATAGATTATATATCCCATCCACCAAGAAGTTTTTTGTGAGCAGAGATGTTCAATTTATTGAGGAGGAAGCTTGGGATGGAAGCATAGAGAAAACAGTGAATGTTAAAAATTGTTTGT